>PVIR01007285.1:40981-45981 GCA_004026965.1 Petromus typicus
AACTTCAATCCCTTTATATTTGCTTAAACCTGTTCTATGAATGAGCACATGGTCTATTTTGGAGAATGATCCATGAGCAGCTGAGAAGAATGTAAATTCTGACTTTGTGGGGTGAAATACTCTGTAGGCATCTATTAAGTCCATTTGCTGAAGAGTCTGGTTGAGCTCCAGGATTTCCTTAGTGACTTTTTGTCCAGTCAATCTGTCTCTTTGTGACACTGGGGCATTGATGTCCCCTAGTATGATTGTATTGGAGTTTATCTGGTTTTTCAAGTCCACTAATATTTGTTTTATATAGTTGGGTACATTAGAATTTGGAGAATAGATATTTAAGATTGTGATTTCTGTCTCTTGGATTTTTCCCTGAACTAAAAGATAGTGCCCATCTTTATCTCTCTTTATCAGTTTTGGCTTGAAATCTATTCTGTCTGCAAATAAAATCGCCACTCCTGCTTTGTTGCTTTTTCCTGTCACATGGATTATTGTTTCCATCCCTTTACTTTCAGTCCATGGGTTTCTTTCTGAATTAGGTGTGTTTCTTGTATGCAGCAGATTGTAGGATCTTGCTTTTTGATTCACTCTGCCAGTCTGTATCTCTTAATTGACATGCTGAGTCCATTGACATTAATGGTTATGACTGAAATAAGTAAATTTAGTGCTACCATGTTTTCTTGTTCTTGCCTGTGTTATTCTACTTTTGCATTTTCCCAATCAGTTTGTTGTTTGGTCCCATGAGTTGACTTGGTTAGGTCTCATGGATTTGTAACTTTCCTTATTTTTCTTCAAGATATTCTTTAAAATGTTTTGGAGCACAGGTTTTGTATTTGTGAAATTTTTCAGATGTTCTTTGTCATGAAAGTATTTTATTTCCCCATCAATTTTCAATGATAGTTTTGCAGGATACATCAGTCTGGGTTGGAAGTTATTTTCCTTTAGGGCTTGGAAGACTTCACTCCAGGCTCTTCTTGCATTGAGTGTTTGAGTTGAGAAGTCCGCTGTGATCCTGACGGGCTTCCCTTGTAATATAACTCTTTTCTTTTCTGGGTTGCTTTCAGTATTTCATTCTTTTTTTTTTTTTTTTTTTAATATCTGGGACTTTTATGATGATATGCCTAGGTGTAGATTTTTTTATGTCACGGGCTTATGGCATTCTGTATGCTTCATATGTTAGTATGTCCAATTCTTTACCTTTTCCTGTGATGTTTTCTGCCATTATCTCTGTGAATTTTTTTTGATGTCTTTAGCATTGTCGCCTGCTTCCTCAGTGACTCCAATCAATCTTATACTATTCTTCTTTGAATCATCTAGGAGGTGTTGGATTGACTTTTCATTATCGTTTGCTTTTTTCCATAGATTATGTCTTTTTAGTTCATTGGTTGAGATCTTGTCTTCTAGGTCTGAAATTTGGTCTTCAGCCAAATTCCTTCTATTGTGCAAACCTTCATTTTCTTTCTTAATTTCCTGGGCTTCTGCTTGTAGGTGTTTAAAATGTTCCATTGCTTTTGCCATCTTGGATTCTATCAACTCCATGATTTCCTCTTTAGCTTTATTAATCATCATGTTGACAGTGTCCAATATCTCTGCTTTCATCTCAGAGATCAGTTCTGATTTCTATTTTACTAGATCTGCTTTGGTTACCATTTCTGAGGACCCTGGAGACTGGGCTTCAAACTTCTCTATTTCCCTTCCCCCTGTGTTACCTTGAGGTGAGGATCTTTGTATCTGAGACTTTGAGTGTTTCCTCATCTCTGACCTGCCCTGTTTTCTGGCACTGTTTGTTGCAAGTCATTTTCCTCCTAATAGTTAGGAACCTTAAAATAGCAGTGTTTCCTGGGTTGTTCTTTGCAGTCTGTATGGGAACCTAAAGAAAAAAACCCTAGTTCTGGCACACCATATGAGGCACTCAATCAAGACAGTCAGAACACCGTCTCCTGTCTGCTTTAGAGGCAGGAAGACTGTGGCTCCTTAACTGCTACAGTGGTGCTGCCTGAGGTTCCAATGGGCCAGCCTACTTCCCAGTACAGAGTCTCTGGGCTCACTTGTGCAGTTGGCCTGGGGCCAGTAGGCTGTAGGCCCTATGCAGGTGCAATGATAGGGACTGATGTTCCAACAGGCCCACCTACTCGCCAATACAAGGTGACTGGATGTGCTTCTGCAGTTGCTGTGGAGAAAGTCAAACTCTTACCTGCTAACCTCAGTCTCTGGGCGCTCTTCTAGCGTGGTCCTGGAAGCCAGTAATCTGTAACCCCAGCGCTGATTCAGTGATGCACATTCGGTGCTGCAGTCCTGTTTCTTGAGCCGCCCGCTGCTGAACTCAGTCCCTGGGAGCTCTTCTGGCGTGGGCCTTGAGGCCAGCAAGCTCTAACCCCACCGCAGATTCGGTGATGCAGATTCAGTCCCACAGTCTCCGTTTCCCGAGCTTCCCACTGCTAAATTCAGTCCCTGGGCACTCTTCTGACATGGGCTGGGAGGCCAGTAAACTCCAACCCCGGCGCATGTTCGGTGGCACAGTCACCGTTTTCCAAGCCACTCACTGCTAACCTCAGTCCCTGGGTGCTCTTCTGGCATGGGCCTGGGGGCCAGTAACCTCCAACACCAGCGCAGATTCGGTGGCACAGATTCGGTGCCTCAGTCACCGTTTTCTGAGCCTCCCGCTGCTAAACTCAGTCCCTGGACCCTCTTTCGGCATGGGCCTATATTGCTTATTAAGTAAATCTAAGAATACAGACTATTACTTATGTGTATTTTCACTTATGAGAAATACAGGTATGCCTATTTAAAACTGCATTCAGCTTTTCATATACATGTCATTATAAAGACTTTTAATTTTCTTCTTCATTGATAAAAATCTTTTACTATTTTACATATTACATAATTGACTATTGTCAATTTTTCAGATATCATGTTAAAGAAATTTTATGCATATTGTGCATGTTTTACCATATATTAAAATTAGAAATATTAGTTGAAGTTTTTCTAAAAATAAATATATAGTTATTGCATAACTATTTAGCAGTATCAGTTAAATACTTATCTCACTGTAGTATATATCTTTGATTTATTTTGACTGTGTGTAAAAGCAAATATTTAAAACAGACATAAAGTAACTGAAGCCTAATTTCTCTCTAAAAGTGTTTACATTCTGATTTTTCTCTGTCCTTGAATAGTCTAAGTCTTCCCAATGCTTTATTTTCCACCTTTTTTTCTTCTTTCAATTTTCTTTGAAACCAAGGTCAGACCTTATGTATCAGTTCCCTACAGAGTAAGAAATGGCTTATGAGAAAGTACAGAAGCTATTTTGGATTGGAGATATAAGTTAAAGGGAAACATCTAAAGACAAAAAAAAAAAAAGTTAGAAGTTTCATGTACACCTCTTAAAGGAAAGAAAAATAAAGAAAGGTCACAGAGATACTAAAACTATATATGAGTTGATTTTAACTTTAATGGAAAGCTCTTTCAGAGCCCAAGAATAAGAATTATAAGGAACTGTAGTTTTAAGAGAGAGTTATTGCTTATTACTACATCAGAGCTATATATATGCTTTAAATTCATAAAATTTCACCAATAATATCTCTTATTTTCAGGGTGGTAGAAATAGTTAGTGTCAAGATCTGTTAGAGTTGGTGACAACAAGTCATTCTTAAAAAATGTTAATGCTGTTTTTTTATAATAAACTAGTAAGCTAACTACAGAATCATTTGCTCTACACCAATGCACTTTTTAAAAATCACATGAACACTTTATACATTGCAGGTTACAGTTGCAGTCAGTTACAGGGGAGAAGTGAGCAGAGAACATGGGTGTCACGTGGTCTATAGATACATCTCAGATCTTTGAAACAGTCATAGCAAATTACTACAAAATTGGTGGCTTAAAATGCACAAATCTCTTCTCTCCCAATTTTGGAAATTTGGTGCAAATTTGCAAAGGCAGCACAGCCATCCTCTGCCAAGATTCTACAAGAAAAGACGTGCTTCTGCACAGTTTATGGGTATTACTTACCACTCTTGACATTCTTTGGCTGGCAGCTAACTCATTTCCATTTCCATTTTTTGGCTGACATGGTAGTAATAGCCTTCTTTGCATCTCTGTGTAAAAGTTTCTCTCTTCTTAGGAGCAACTGGACACTGTGTTGGAAGATGACACTAACATTTTATGCCTATATCTTAATATGATTACATATGCAAAGAAGCTGCTGGTGTCCCCAGTATGCTTAGGAAATTGGTGCCAGGACACCTAAATATAATAAATCTGCAGATGCTAGAGTCCTTTATGTAACTTGGTGGGGTATAATACTTGTGTAATTTTTCATGAATACTTTCAATCACTTCTACATTGCTTCTAATATCTACATCATGAATATGTGATATGCATAGTTGCAATTTATTATTTAGGGAATATTATGAATTGTTCACACTGAGCCACCTGAACTGTAACTAGATTTTCATGGCACCACAAACAGGATGAACAGTAAACCTGAATGTGCTTAATGAGTATAGAGACAGACTGAGGATCTGTGATATAGCGAGAAGTTATAGCAAGGGACCCACATGTGTCACTGCACATGAGAATTCAGAATATTGTCTAACACATGGAAAAATAAAGTTTCGCATTTCCAAGCTTCCTGAAACTTTAGTTTTATGATATTTAATCAGTAATTGGGATGCCAAATTTGAAGATGTGGAGGGCCAACTGTATTTTTATTAAAGTCATGGTTATAGGTACATGTTATTAGGGATTGGCTGTATCCATCAGAACACTATTCTCACCAATATACTTAATGTCATATATAGTTCTTAAGAATTTTATTTGTCCTCTCTTCTGGTCTGACAACTCACTTTTAAATGACATTGATAAAATGGATGCATTGTCCACACTACTAATGCCAGCACTTGGGAGCTAAGGATTGTATTGAGTTCAAATTGTTCTAAATAGTGAGATTGAGGCAGTATGAACTACCAAAAGAGAACTTGTCTCAAAGGTAAAAGAAAATGTTTGTA
>PVIR01007285.1:48481-61669 GCA_004026965.1 Petromus typicus
TGGAATTATTTTTTGCTTTCTTTCCATCTTACACTCTCTTCTTCATTGAATCACCTCCGTATCCTAGTAAATAATATGATGAAGCATATGTTTGAGCATAAATGAGATAGTAATTTTATTCTTAAAGAAAGTTCTCAGAAATGGCAAAAACAATGGGCGTGCCTACCAAGAGCAAAGTCTGTAGACTTCACAACATAGTGAAGAACTGCAAGGAATGATGGTTTCTTGGACGAGGTAAGGCTGCTCTGTTAAAGCAAGCAGACAGCTGATCATGACACGAAAGTGACACATGTGTCAAAGTATAAAATAACCAATTGCTGATGTGCAAACTAAATACGTTTGTGTGCAGATGAAATTCAAGCAAATATCAAATTCCACAGGGTGATAGACATGCTGTAAATACATATTTAACTTTTTATAAATCAAAACCATTTATTACACTTATAATAATGGAAATAAATTGAGTAACATTTCAGTAAAACTTGTATATATACTAAGCACCAACTGATAACCCACCTGACCAAATGTGCTCTGTGGAAGTCTACTTAAACTGTTTTATCACCAAAAATTTCCTGACTTATAATTTTAATAATTAAAAATAATTTCAAAATATCCATTTTATATTACCAATAAGCTTTGTCTTTTAAGACATTTTGATTTATGCAAAAATGTAGAGTACACATAATTCCTACATATTTCAAGCCAATTCTCTCAATATTATTTCATAATATATTTGTTATAATTAAGGAATTTATTATACAACATTTTTACTAGTGAAAGGCCACAAAATTCTAAATTTCCTTATTTTCATCAGATGCTATTTCTAGGTCCCTGAGTTCTAACTGGGCAACTACATTTTGTTAGTTGTCATTGTGTCCATAGGCTCCTTTTGTCTGCAGAAGTTTCCAATATTTAATTTCATTTCTTACCAGCTTGTGTTTTTGAAGGGTGCTAGTCCTTGTTTTGTAGATTGTTCCTTAGTGAGGTTTCTATAAATTTTTAAAATATGTTTCTCAAGTTTAGGAACATCCATTGCTTAGATCAATGGTAGTGAAGTATTCACAGTAGGTAAGATGTAATTTCCCACAGGTAACAATTGCCACTTAATCACTTCATGCCGGTATCAGTGGCTTCCAACATGCTGTTGTAGTGAAAGATGGGTGCTCCGGTTGGGTTAGAGTTAAAGACACAGACTGTTTAAGTGGGGAGAAAAAAAAAAAAGAAGAACGACTTATATGACTAAAGAGATGATGAGGAGAAAACCTTGAGCTGACTCAAAATTGCTCCACTCACTGCTTGAACTGTTGCTCAACCGTAGTTGTAATTAACTCCATTCAGTCTGTGACCTGACATCCTTTGCAATGAGCCCATTAGCCATGAGTGGGAGAGACAGGCCATCCTTCCTCAAACAGATACCACTACCTGCACTCAATAGTCACACAGCTCAGGGATCTCCACTCCCTTCAGTGGCACTTTACCACTTTGGCAATAAATTTGCTTTCATTTGCTGCGATATGTTTACTTTCACTGCAAAGTGACTCCTATCCATTCTGACTCCTTTTCCTCTTTCTACATCAGAGAAAGAGACAATCTGGGAAAATTAGACTCTGAGCTGTTGACCCTAGTTCCATTAGATGGGACAGTGCCAAACAATGTTGATGTTAACAGTGATCACTTGGATAAGAAGGTGACTGTTACATTTAGACCTTGTGAAATGGTATTTTTACGTTTTTTATATACTGTTTTCATTAGAAGAAAGTCCTCAAAAGTGGTACACAATCGGAAGATACATTTCACCACCTTTCAGGAAAAATAATAACAACAGAAACAATAAAATGGAGTTATTTAAGAAAGATGGTCACTGATTCCCTACTTGTAGGTGTGTTTACTAAGGTAATTGTAACAATGTGTACCATTGGGCCCATGTTGTATAACTTGTTGCTCTGCTTCCCAGCTTCTAGGAACTTAGCATCCTGCTCTGCCCTCCCCTCCCCTATGCTGTTGGAGCCAGATGAGCATAAAGTGAATTTTCTGAAGCTCTGAGACAAACAAAGTATCTTCTGATTTCGGGTATCAGTGTTGATTACTTCATCTCAGTGATGAGAAAGATGACTGACAAAAAAACTGGCAACACAGAGGTGGAGTCACTGCTGTGACTGTAGCTAACTCTGTAATTTAAAAGCTTTTGAAACTCGTTTGTGGGAGAAATTTGAAAAGATTTAGTGTTGTGATTGAAAGAAGCTCTAGAATTCTTTAAACAGAGCGTGGTGGGTAATTCTAGTCAGAGCTCAGAAGAACAGAATCTTAACAGGGAAAAGAGTAAAAGACTTAAAAGGTTCCAGTAAGAAACAGAAATTCCACTGGAAGTAGCACTACAAGGGTATACGTTATTCCCCCTGGAAGAAAGTTTGTCAACATGTTGCCCACAACCTGAGACTATTCAAGTGGCTGAATTAAAGCATGATGCACTATCTAATCTAAAAATTCACAAAATACACAAAAATTCACAAAAACACACAAAATTCATTCTGCAACATAAGCATTGTTGGTCACTTTTAGCTAGATTTATGATGAGAATTAGGCAATACGTAAAAAGGGGAAAATGTGAAAAACATAACTTTGGAATAAGAAACAATTATGTGCAAATGTGAGGATATCATTTGATGGCTAAGGAAGTTAGCACAATTAAAAAGAAAACACTTTATTTATACTAAAAGAAGAAAGGTGTCTTGAGGGCATCTCAGAAGTCTGCAAATGTCCACTCATAGCAGAACCAAGGGTAAAATAAATAATCCTTCCACTTGACAAGACAATTCTGAGACTCCTGCTAATGAAGGTCCTAGAAAATTATTATTCTGGAACCAGGTCACCATGCTGAGTCATCTAGGTGCTCAGAAGCTACCGTTGTCATAGTTTAAGGAAGTCTGGCTATTGTATTCCCTGTTGGCAACCTTGGTATCTACTACATGAGATGTTTGTTTTTTTTGTTATTCCAAATGCAAGAGTTCTTGGGTAAGGGTGACTTCTATCCAGATTTTAAAAGAAGTCTAGGTAAGCCAGCAAAAGGGATCCTAGGAAGTAGTGCAGGAAGCTGTGGAAATAGATCCTGCTTCATTGGATACCTTAGGAAGTCAAAGATATCAACAATGCGGACGCTCTGCTGAGAAAAGCTAGAAGCCATGAGTGGAAGCAACCCCTGAGAGAGGTGCATCTACTTCAATAACCGGGTCCATAAGGTTGAGATCTTATGGTGCACTAATCTCACTACGCTGAGCCCAGAGTGACAGACATAGAAGTAATAGACTTGATGCTTACTCTGCTGAATGTCATCTTTCTTTGATTCTTTTCTTTTCTATCATCCTGTTAATCTCCTTTGGAGTGGAAATGTTTGCACTGTGCCATTGTATTCAGGAATTGTGTAACTTATTTTTGATTTTTACAGAGATTTACAGCAAGAAATTCCCATCAGTCTCAAATGAGTCTTAGACTTGGGCATTTGAAAATAGTTAGAATTGTTGAGACAATTCAGAGAAAGTTTATTGTATTTTCAGCTGCATATGAGACAGTTGTATCATGGTAGGCAGAATCATTACCCCCATTTATTTGGAGATTTAATATGGTTTAAGGAGATGTAATTGAGTGACAAGCTAACAAGGAGTTAAGATTTGGTGACTAAACTTAAATTTGTCAATTTGTTTGACTTGGAAGCCATCTGGGTGATGCTGGAGTACATTTCAGAGTATATCCAGAATGGGTCATGGAGGTATGACATAGAATATTGTGTCTAGCTAATATCTGTACCCTTCCTCTTTTGTATTGTTTCCCTTCATGCTTCCTGGCTATGACGAACTAAGCTTCTTGCCTTTGCTATCCTCTCCACCCTGAGGTTTGTGGTTTGGAGCCAGATTACCAAGGACTAAAACCAGGGGGGAAAAATTGCTTTAATTTGTTGGTGTTGGACATTTGTCTTGGTGACAGAAAAGATGACTAGTAGAGTTTGTAGTCTCTTTTTTCTATTTTTAGCTTCCAGGTAATTTATTTCAGGGTAGAGTTTGAAATGTAATTTGATGCTCATCTGTGCTCACTTTTGCCAGTGAAAAAAGGAGTGATTAAAAAAACGAGTGATCAAACAATCTCATTATACTTCATAGCTTAAATAAAATATTGTATGTATCAACATATGCCTCCCTTCATATTGTATTTCTGTGCTGTTTTATTAATCACAAACTAATTCAATATTTCAAATAACTATACAGATATCCCAATCCATGGATTATGATATTGGAAGTGATCATTACATTCTTCATACTTGATAAGTTTATAGACCAAATTATATAAAACTGGGAAAATTTAGGAAATATTTTCTAAAGACTCTGTAGCTTTAGAAGCACACCAAATAATAAATCAATACACACACACAGACATACACAGACACACACAGACAGACAGACACACACACACACACACACACACTTATATATATTTATTTATTTATGATAGATATTGATACACAGAGAGATGCATACATATACACAGACATACATATACATAGATGGACAATTAGATAAATGCTATTGGATCATGTAAGAGTTTTTGCAATATTAGAGTAGAGGATTTTAGGGATAATAGAAAATTCTGCGGAACAGACAGAAAAATCTGATATACAAAAACTATCTACTAAAACAGAGGTTTCTGAGAAACTAAAGAAAGAGACAGACTGATCCAGGATTGTGGAAAATATAGCATTTTATAGTCATTTGTGGGCAGAAGTATATTTTAGGATGAACTTTACAAGACAAGGATGAAAATGGATTTATACACTGTTAGATAATTTTGGACTGATGTGAACTGGAATACACCTGGACTTTCTCAGAAAATACTGATATCAAACATCTGGTATCAGTGGATGCACAAAATTCTTAGCTAAATATCTTAATGATTTTGTTTACCCCTTTTGATACCAGGGTCACTTGTGGACAAGACAGTGGTTCTGACCAAGAAGGATCTAGTCATACCTCACAGAATCTCTAAAGTGGCTATCACACAGGCTAGGAAAAACTGTTAACCATGAGGAGAAATTCCAGTATCTGAGTAAAATTTCTTCTCAGAATTCTGAGTTCAGCTCTTAATGATTTTCATTCTATTGAATTGGACACACTCAGATTATCTAGGGTATTGCTCATTATTTGAAGTCATATGAATATGGACTTTGCAATCTCATCTGTAAAATACCTTCACATTATATCATGTTTAATTAAATTTCTGAGGACTAGAGTTTAACCAAAGCAATGTATGAAAATGACAAACATTTTAATCATAATTACCAGCTGGACTCACAGCAACTGATGAATATATGAAATATATACATAGACTTAATGGCAAAGTTATAATGTAATAAAGTTATTCTAGAAAGTTCGATGGCTGCCTATTTATTTTTTGCATTAGTCAGTACCAAACTGAGCAATTAATATTCCTTTTTATCATTCACTTGGTAGGATAATGGCTAGCTAGTCACATTAGAAATGTGTTGATTAACTTAATCTTTACTCCCTAATTAAAAAATAGGAAATGGTTCTCACTAGAAATATTTTGAGATTGGATGTAGTTTTTCTTGCCTGCATGCATAGATTCTTTTTGGATTATCATCCCATTTCATTTAATTATTCATCATCATTCCATTTCATTATTCATCACAATATTTTGAACATTTTTATTTGAAACAAAGCGATTTTTCAGAATAAAATTGCAGCTGTGATCTAATTTCCATGAGATTCACTATTTTTAACATGTATGTCACTACATAAAGCAGCTATTTTCATACAATGAAATGGTGACTGCAACTTAGTATGGCCTCAGTTTGAAGGGAAAGCTCTGAAAAGCAGCAGTTCTATTTTACAATTCCAGTATATAATTTTAACTAACAAACAATAATAATGTTATTATTAACATTTTCTCATACCTAAAGTACACATAACAAGGAAAGAGTGAATTTTTGCTAATTGTTTCTAGAAACCTTAGTTCCACTGGATTAAGTGTTTTGTTAGAAAAAGAAGATTTTCAATGTAGATTTTTAAAAAAATTTTTTTGTTTTATTACATCGCAAAACTTAAACTATTATCATTTGAGTAAATTTATGATGATGAAAGTAAACTAGGAGAAAATATAAGTAATAGCCAGAATCTAGCAGGATCCACTAACAGTGAGGACAGTCTCAGTGAGTTCTATCTGTAATGATGCTTCTAATGAACACAGAGCAGTGCTTATATATCTGCTTCACCTGAAGTGTAGAAGAATTCAGTAGTTGGATTTAGCATAGAACTGTGATCTGTAGATTGATTTCACTTTCAAACGAATGTCCAAGAAATGTACTCCCCACACACACACATACTTGGGCTGTCACCTTAATTTTGTTAACTCAACTGGATTGAGAGACATCTGTGAGACTGGTAAGATATAGTCATGAGCACAGCTATGACAATATTTTTGGAGATGATGGATGTGTAAGCCAGTGATCAAAGGTGGAAGACTCTCCGAGAATACAATAAAAACTGTTAATGAGCTTAAAGTCTGGATGGAACAAAAATGGAAGAGAGTCAACTAGCCCTTGAGAGGCCAATTTTGCTTGGGCAGATGAATCTTTGCTGCCATTGTCTGTGGACATTAGACTCTACTTTCTCTAGTGTATCCATTAGGCTCATTCAAGTAACACTCCAGAGACCTTTCAGGATTCACCATTGTGCTGAAACCAAAGCATCCTTTCTTCTTGTTCTGAAGCTTTCAATTTTTTGGTTTTAGCAGCTACTTGATATTCCAACTCTCCACGGTGGAGATCGCAACTACAGACTATCTGCCTTTTACTCACTCAGCCAGTGTTACAGAGCTCTTCTCCTGGTGGTTGCTTCTGTTCCTCTGCAGATCTCTAACACAGTCTGATGCAGCCTCATTCTCACTTGCACCACAGGAATCATGACTTAAATTCTAGCTATCATAGCCTTCTTTATTTTAGAATACAGAGATTCAGAAAACCAAAATTGATGGCAGTCTCAGTTCATCTTCATAATCATTGATACTAAAGGGAGAATAGGTGTTTTAATAATGATAGGATCTGGAATTGGACAATATGTTATGGCTGAATATCAGGTCACAAATTTCCTGAGAGAAAGTGTAGGGAAATCAATGAAGGAAAAGATAAATGATCAGCAGATGTTTCCCAGCAATGGGGAGAAGCAAAACAAAACAAAGCAAAACAAAGGGGAAAAAATTAACAAACTAGTAGCAGAAAAGAAGAAACATTTAAAATATGGATATAAGCAAAGATTATAAAAAAATATTTAACCTTTAAAGAAAGGATAGTGAGCTTGCAGTGTTGAACATCATACTTTTACTTTCTTCAGCTTCATTTCCTTTTCTTATGTAACAGCACTCTCCCTGTGTATTGACTTCCTAGAAGACTTCTCAATGCAGAAATTTTCAAAGAATCATATATGATAATTGAAAATTGTGAAAACAATTATACCAAGAGATATAGAAATAAGGATACAGACGTGCCTGACTCATTATTTCTACTTTACTCAATATTTGCTAATATAAGATGTTATTTTTCCAAAGACTGCATACAATGTGTAAGAAATACACTTTTATTGGTAAACTGTTTTTGCATTTTTCTCAGAATTAATAATTTATATATTTTATAACATTTTATTATCTTAAATGTCTTTAACAGAAAAGCTCAAACTCATATCCATTTAAATTAAGTAGGACTTTTTAAACATTTAATTTTTGATACAATTCATATGTACATTATGATCACATTCAACATTGAAAATTTGAACTTGAACTTGACACATCTTGATTCTCACTCTTCCCTCTTCCTCTAACATCCTACAATCCCCACATCCTATATATATAACATTAAAAAGACAATGGAATTTTCCCATAGTTTTCTAGTAGTTGTTCATACTACCATAACGAGTATTGGAGATTAAGTGACATAAACAGTAGAAATTTAAAATGTTACTAGCTTTGATATCCAGGTTCAAGGTTTTGGTAGGAATTTTGCCAAGGTCTCAATTTTTGTTTTATAGGTGAGAAACTTTCCTGTGCTCATATGGTCAAACATCAGTCTATATTTTGCGTGTGTGTGTACTGATTTCATTTCATTAAATGTCACTAGTTAGATTAGGGCATACCAGCACACTAATATAAACTCATCTCCTAATAAACCCTACTTGGAAATACATTCATATGAGTTTTTGAGGATTAAGACTTCAACATATGATTTTGGGAATGTCTCAGCATAACATACAACAAAGTGTGAATAAAATTTGAAATAATATATACTAGGTGGTTTCAGAAAAGTGAAAAAATAATGATATATAACAGCTTCCAAAATAAACTATAGAATTTTTTTAAAATAATAATAATTAAATAATGAACATAGCAGTTGCTATGTTAACTACACATTAGGAACAATTATAATGCAAGATAAATTTAAGATCCATTTAATGATAAAGGTGAAAATACCAATAAAAGATATGAACTTTTAAGTAATACAGTCTGATAGACAATAGAATCTCAAGATTTGCAATTTATTTGATATATGACCTAAAAAAAAATTATCTCTTTAAATAATTACTTGCTTTTGGTAACTATTTTGAATTCATAATTTAAGACTAAGTTTTGAATACTTAATGGAATTTGTCTAGATTGGCCCATTTTGAGCTGTTATAACAAAACTACCTTAGAGTGGATAATTTATACATTTGTTTCTCTTTTGATTCTAGTGAATGATGAGCATGACTTCCTCTGGCTGGGCTATGCCATGGCAGAAGGGCAACAGAAACTCCTAAAATATCAATTATGTGAGCATCAGTCCTGTTTGTGGGAGTGCTGGCCTTCAGCAAGAGTCAAGCCACAGTGAAAACTGAACGGAGGATTAGCCATTTATTACTTTTAAGAGAACATCTCAATACTATATTTTATTCAGAAGTTATAATAAGGACAGATACTGTGTGTATATGTTCTAGAGTATATATACATGCATTTATATGCATGTTCTAGAGTTTTTAAAATAAAACTTTACATATTAAATAAAGTAAATCTTGAAGTGCTTTATAAGTGATACATTTGTTGTTGGTGTTATAACAGAATGTCTGAGAGTGCAGAGTTTACTATTTATTCAACTCTGAGCAGAAACTTACTCAATTGTCCCTATGGACCTTGAATATAATCTTATATGTAATACAATATATATTTAATCTTTCTAAAATTAGCTTCTAGAGTAGTGTGGATTACAAGTATACCCTAAGGGAGAGCTTCAAGTTTGGCTAGGGCAAGTGAACCATGTGCCTGTCTCCTGAACTTAAAGATTAAGACTCTGTCTCCCTGCAGATTCAGAGACCCTTAGGGGCTTGAGCACACTCTCTCCCACACGTTGAACATTGTCAGTGGCCATCTTGGTAGCCCCACCCCTCTTTGTCTCTCACCCATCGTCTTACCATCCCCCATAGCTAATGTCATATAGATCACCTACTCACAAAGTTCTCTTATTGGGCAAAACCCTAGGTCAATCCTATAGACCCTTCTTTCCTCCTAGCCTTCACCCCGCCCTCTGACCTTTTGCTATATATATGACGCTTAAGCCTTAATAAATTGGAAGTTCCAGAAACATTTCCCAGGGTCTGTGTTTGACTATGCGCCTCAGCCTCTCCGGCCGGGAAAACCTCACATAGACCAAGTTCAGCTTAAACTAGAAAATTTAAGAAAAGGGATTTATTGGCCTATGATCTTGAGACTTAGAAATCCAAGACCTGGGAGCCAGGTCTACTAAACTCTGTTTTTGATCTCTTGTATGAAGACAGGAAGAACACTGAAAATTTATTTTAAAAAGCTCTTTTATTAAAAGCATTAAATACACTTTTTTAATTGAAATCATTATTGGTACATTACATATACACATCATGATTGCACTCCACAATGGGAACTTCTACCAGTATAAGACATGAATTAATTCTCATTTTTTCCCATAGCCCTACCCACCTTACCACCCCGACATGTACATAAAATTTGTTTAGTTACTTTTTTGCTATAATCTCATTATATTTCCCCCTTCACCCTATTTCTCTTTGAATATTTTCTATTTCACAATACATAACATGCAATTCTAGAACTCATAACATCTTTATTTTCTCATGCCGGAGAAAACATGCCATATTCACATATCTGTGACTTATTTATTTTACTTGAGAGAATATAATCAAGGTATGTCCATTTAAGTATAAATGATTCAGACTTATCATTTTTTATGGCAGAGTAATACTCCATTCTGTAGAAGAACCACAGCTTTTTGATCCAGTCTCCAGTTGATGGACATTTGGGTTGTTCCAAGATGTAGCAATCACAAACTGAGCTGCTTTAAACATGGGTGCACATATGTCACTGTGATATGAGTCTTTTAATTCTTGTGTGTATATTCCTAGCAGGGCAATGGCAGTGTCAAATGGGACCTCCAACCCTAGTTTTTGAAGAATCTCCAAACTGATCTCCACAGGGGTTGTACGAGTCTACAGTCCCACCAACAGTGGAGAAGAGTTTCTTCTCCACAGCCTTGCCAAAATTTGCTGCTGGCTAATTCTGAAGTGGCAGCCATTCTTTGTGGAGTGAGATGAAATCTTAGTGTTGTTTTCATTTGCATCTCTTGAATGACTAATGATGTTGAGAATTACTTCATATACTTCTTAGCTGCTCTTACTTCTTCCTCTGAAAAATATCTGTTCATTTCAGATGCCCATTTTTGAATTGGTTATTTAAATTTCGGTGGGCTGATTTTTTTTTTTTTTTTTAGCTTTTTATGTATTCTAGATAGTAACCCCTTATCTGAGGAACAACTGGTAAAGATATTTTCCCACATTGTTGGTTGCCTTTTTGCTCTGTTGGTGTTTTCCTTTGCTGTGCAGAAGCTTTTTAAAAGAATGAGTTCCCATTTTCTGATTTCTTCTGCCAATTCCTATGCTATAGAGGTTTTGTTCAAGAAGTCTTTTCCTAAGCCAATTTCAAGAGTTTTACCTAACCTATTTTGCAACAGGTTTAGAGTGTCTGTTTTAATATTTAGAGCTCTTATCTGCTTTGATTTTAGCTTGGTATATATTGAAAGAGCTAGATCTAGTTTTAGTCTTTGACAAGTTAAATTCCTGTTTGTCCAGCACCATTTGTTAAAGAGGCTATCTTTCCTCCATTGAGGATTTTTGGCTCCTTTGTCAAAGATGAGGTGGCTCAGTTTTAATAGTGACCCCTGGACTAATTTCTGTGTCAAGTCTCACACTTTAACAACACTGTAAGAGTGAGTCAAATTCAGTATAGTTTTAGAGAAAATAAACAAACCTACTACAGCAGGCCAAGTTCACAAAAGTAAAGGCTTTTTAGAACACATGAAAAGAACACGTGGTTTAGAAGAGTAAAAAAAGAAAAACATAGAAACTTAGGTAAACTTCTAATAAAACATAAGTGGCATTGCTGAATATTGGAGCAAAATAATTCACTTAAGAATTAAAAACAAAATCAGCTTGGATAGCTTTTATTCTGATTATTTTCTCCTTTTACAAATTCAACAGTAAATCTAAATCTTATTGTTCTATTGCTGTTAGAATGAAAAAAGTGATATAAAGGTTGAGGTTTAAACTCTTATACTTATCCTGCTTTCTAGGCTAACAGTTCATATTTAAGCAATTCACTTTGTAAGTATGGAGGTAATTTGGGTTTTAATTTGCATTTCTGTATATTTAAAAGAGTCATTCATTTTCAGAAAGCTGTTGACTTCTCAGAATGAATTTGAAAATAATTGTACTTAGAAAACAGTTCTCTTACACAAGGTTGTTTATCTCATTCTTTATTATACAAGATATCTATACAAAATTCTATGCTTCTCAGAATTTATTTATGAGAGCTGGTTTACCTGAAAGTGTAAGTTTTCTGTTATATTAAAACTAGTACCTTTGGAAAGGCTATAACTTGTAAAAATACTTCCTATACAACTAGTTCATACTTTATAATTTCTTTCCAAATCATTCTGCTAATAACATTTCTATGAACTTGTTTCAACTTTTTCTTTCCAAAAACATTTATTTGAGATGATTTATATCCTTATCTTTGACACTTACTTGTGATCATTTATGTCCATTTTAAGTGATATTTATGGTATCTATACTTTGTAGTTCTTAACAGTATCAAAATATTAGCCCTATATCTCTCCATCATTCTCCCTAATAATATTATAAAGTAGGTTTTATTTTCATTGCTACAAAGAGGTTGAGATACTGGCATCTATTTACTAATACAAAACAAGCCTTGACCTTCTGGTAGCAAAGTTGAAAGTCTGAGGGTTTACTTCTCTGGGAATTATAAAATTTAACAGATGTGAAAAAAAGACAAAATACTCTTAAATTTTTTCCACAATGATTGCAACTTCCTTAAGAGTAAGACAGTGTTTCATGCTAATTATTTTATGCCCAGTTCATTTGCGTTGTCATTCTCTAAATATAAATGTATCATATGTACTGTTTCTCAGGCAGTTTGAAGAGCATATAACATAAACTATGGTATTTTGATATAATGATACATAGGGAAATATCTAAAAGCAAACATTACTTGTTTCTTTTCTGTGAATGATACTATTTTTTTGGCTTGGAATAAAACAATATGTGGAAATGTAAGGTGAACTAATAACTACCCTGGAGACAAAATAAAAAATGAAAAATGATAAATCTTCAAAATAATTAACTCAACTGCTGCCTTTGACTTTGCTTTTGTGCTCACTTTATGAGATAGCTTTGAACAAAAATTGTGATTGTAAACCAAAATATTGCTTTTAACAGCATCTAGTAGAAACTGCCTTAAAGGCTACAAAATGAATGCAGTATTTTAAGTCTTGCAATTTATTTCCAGTGATATTTGAAAAGAAAGGAATTAAATCATGGTCCAATTACCCGAATCAATATGAATGCTGCTAAACTTAGGTCCTGGACAGAGGAGTATATACTGAGCAGTTCTGTGATGCCACAGATATCTCAGGAACAGTGACCCAGGCTCCCAGTACCCTGCCATTCTCCTGTGGATCCTGTTCTTTATCTTGCTTCAATCTTCCTTGGTTCATTTACTTGATAAAAATATTTTTGTTGCATAATTCAGATTTAT
>PVIR01007286.1:0-61656 GCA_004026965.1 Petromus typicus
GCAGTATACTAAGATAAGTAACATTTGTATAGTATTTTATAATTATATACTATAATAACATATAATAATTCAGCTTCATACTTTAAAGATGGACAGATAAAACAATAATCACAATAAATAAAAGGTAAAGCAAAAATACCATAAAAGTGCAGTAGAAAGAATTATTATAAAAACCAAAAATCTTTAGTATGAGAGATGTGTAAATATGAAAGGATCAAAATAGTAGAAAGGAGATTATAAGCATCATAAAAAGTTATGAGTTAATGTTGATTCTTGGCAACATTTTGGAATAGTTTATTAAATATGCTTCATCAGCAAGATAAGTCTAGTTGTAACCCAATTAATTGTTATTTAAACTAGCAGTTCCCTTATCAACCTATGTCAAAAAGAAGTTTCAAGTAGTACTGGTGTTTCTGCTGACTCTATCATGCTCACAGTAATTTGAGTCTCCTTTGTTTCTTATATGTCTTTTTGGAACTTCATATTCATAAAGCTGCTTCCCTGATCCCAGGTATCAAATTTTACAAGTGAGTTACCAGACAGCGAGGTCCCTTCTTACCAAGAAAATAAAAGCAGCAGTAATGTTAGGCTCTCACGTTATCAGCCAGTAGGGTTACTTTCCAAGTAAAAATATCCTTGTTTCTGACCAAGGGGTCAGTTTGTCATTTCCTAATCTCTGTTTTGCTTTGACTAAGCTTTAGGCACCCTCTGTTCTTCTCCATACAGCTTACCCTGCCCCATCTAAACAAACCCTAAAGTGCCACTGTCAGAGTTTACCCCCAAGACTAACAATCTCAAGACACGCTGATCTCTCTGAACCCACTGGATGTCAGATGCTGAATTCAAGTTTCCAGAAAATTATATTTAATTCCACCTTGCTGCACACCATATGCATTTTCTGATATCTTTGGGTTTTTAAAAAATGATATATTAGATTAAAATTGCTTTTATGATTATTAAAATTTTAATCTTTTCATCCACTTTCATCCTTTCATTAAATTCAGTGATTTCATTTTTGCACCACCATTGCTATACTCTATCGTACATATTTAGATTCATACAATCTGTCATAAAATTAGATAGTTGGGTTAAACAAATCATCCCACATCATTTTCTTGAATCTAACATTTTGGAGTTGTTCAGCTATAGAAACCTTCAGTAAGACTTGTTGGAAGAGTATTAGAGGCTGGAAGAACATGGTGCTTGTGCTGATTGATATGGTAGTGTGCGCTTGAAGTGCATTAGCCTTGAATGCTAAAGGTTCTTAAGAGATATACAATGCACTTGTTCTTACAAAAGTAAAAGAAAAGAAAAAAGGGGAATGTGATACTCTAGGAAGTGTTTATTATGCCTGTAAAAGTGTTGTGGGGATGATAACATAAGTATTTACCTGTTCTAAGCTCATCCCATTCATTGTACATATTAAGTTAAGGACGTATAATTTTTTTGTATGTCAATTATACCTCAATGAAGCTGTCAAGAACATGTTTGCTTAGTATGGGGATTATTTGTCTGCATTGTTGCCTATTTTTAGCAAGTTTTTTTTCTACTGTCCAATTGAATATGTCAGTATATGTCAATACATTTAGTTTTTCTGTTTATTAAATCACTTTTAGTAATTTATTTTTTCTATAAAATTGACAATTCATCTATCTTTTTAAATATGTTGTCCAAAAGTGCTTCCAATTTTCTCTTATAATTAAAATCAATCTCTCCTGTACTACCATCCTAGTGACCCACTAAGTTGCTAATACCGTTCATTATTATTCTCCTTCATTAGTATATTTTCCCTCATCAGCTTTACTGGAAGAATCAAGCATGAGCAATCCCACAGGTAATTACCACTAGTCATGTACTCCCAGCCACACTAATTATTTCAAGAACACACACACCTTAGTGCACAATGGCAATGCAAGGGGAGAGGTTTAGTGAAAGTTGTATGATACGCGGTCATCCATTAAGTGATACAAAAAGAGATGAATTATTTCCTCTAGAGCTTTTCAAGTTCAAATTTGTCAGTACAAATGACATTATTTTTATCATCTTAATCAAAAAAGCCACCGCAAAGGTTGGAAGAGTCAAATATAAGAAAAAGAATATTAATATTCCTCCAAGATTAAAACCTACCTCTGAACTGTCAGATAGACAAACCAAGAAAATACCTTCTTGTTGGAGGTATTTTGAGGCTGATTCACACCTATCTAAATCTTGACTGTTGCACTTATGTTGTTTCCTTTCTGGGATGTCCATAATGGTTCCTCTACATTCATTTCTCAGACTTCTGTACCAGAGGATCCACATAACTGCCTGTGTTATAAATGTGTGTTCAGGAATCAGGGAGACCTTTTCAGCCCCGCCTCCACCCTACCCCGGGGCCCACTTTCTCCAGCCAGATTCAGTTCCCAAATCACACAGCTATAAACTGGTCAGTGGACTAATCTACTGAGGAGGATCACACATCCCCAATTCAGTCCCCTTCCAAAAGGCCTACCTGTGAGCACAGGAGGCTTTGAGGGAACATGTAGATATAAACTATAGCAATGCTCTTAAGTTGTGTAGTGCTCAGGAGATCAGACATCCACACTGACAAAGATAAGTGTCAGTTTGTCCGTAGAGATGAACTAATTGTGAAAGCTTTTAATTTCAAATAAATAGGAAATACAAAGCACTTACATGTACAGTCATCTATAGTGATAATAGCCATACTTTTTAAAGTAATTCAGTAAAAGTAGGTATTACCTTAGAGCCATTGGCATTACTTTGAAGAATAATAGAAGAGTCCTCATGAATGTTTACAATCTCTATACTTGTACAAAATTGGGTGATTAAAAAAACACTGTTTTAGTAGATATATTAATCACCAAAAAAAGAAAAAAATAATAAGAGCTGGTAAGCAACTCTGATACGTTAGCATTTGACACTTAAATTATATATTCTAAACCACCTATAGCCTGGAATATTTACCCCTTATTTATCTTATAACATTTCTACTACACTACATCAATTTTACTATTTATTTAAAATGCTTTCTTCTTTCTCTCTGTCATGGTTCATTGTTGGACAGCCACCCTTCTCCATCCCAGTGACTTTGGTTGGGTAATGTGGCTGCAACTGGCAGTGGAACAAAGAATGACAATATGCCAATTTTGAGTTGAAAGCTTATGAAACATTCAATACTTTTGCACACCTTGATCAGAGATCCTTCCATCTGATACAAGAAGGGCTTTCACCAGTACCTTGTAGACTAGAAGGGGAAATAAATGAACTTGAAGTATAATCTGCAGTGGGAAGTAGCTTTCTCACACAATGAATGAACTTGTAAGAATGAGATAGGTGGGCTGGGGTTTTAGCTCAGTGGTTCCAGTGCCTGGCTTGCAAGCCCAAAGGCCTGGGTTTAATCCACATGCAACAACCGTGGTAGCCACATGCAACAATGTCAAGTATGGTGACCCATGCCCACCAGCAATCAGTACCACATACCACAGTGCCAGGCATAGTGGCTCATGCCTGTGGCCCCAGCACTCAGGAGGCAGAGGCAGGAGGATTGCTGAGTTTGAGGCTGAGTTCAGGACCAGCCTGAACTACAAATTGAGACCCTATCTCAAAAAAACTAGAAACAAAAATGAAACAGGTGCTCATTGTCTTATGAAATGGGGATTTTTGGATAGGTAGAGGGTATATATATATCAATAGAAATATAACACATACTGATAGTTATCTCACAGCCACTTAAACTTATTTTTGCATGATATTGTGAAATAAAATATACTAGTAATTGCTGCAGACTAGATAGTATCTTAGATTATTACAATGTATTATTTTATACATAGTTTAGTGATTTAAATTTCAGTTCCATCCCTGATTCATCTGTGTGTCCCTGAGGAAACTACAGAGGTGCCTGGCTTTCTCTTGATAAGGAGCAAAAAAACAAACAACAACAACAACAAAAAAAGCAAAGACAGTCTATTTTATTGGCTTTTTTTAAGGTGTACATGAAATAAAATAAGAAATGTAATTACCAGTTACATACTAAGTACTCATGAAATGATAGCTACAATTATATTAGTACTCTATGACAGGACACTGAGGCTACTTTTATTAAATCAATTTTAAAGATTAAAAACATAAGAGTTAGTCATAATAAACATTTATACATCAACTGAACCCAGGTTTGCTTAATTATAAAGTCCAGACTTGTTACCTTGAACTAGAAATCTCTTTCCCTCCCAGAGCCTAGATCTTTAGAAATCTCTTAAGGCTTTGTTTTTTTAAATGTCAGGTTGCTTTTGGCAAATATATCTAATTATATCATTTGTTCTCAAATAAATGGAAAAAGCTAAAATGCAAAGGAACTAATGTTTAATGTGAGGAAGCTGGAAATGCAAATTTGTTTCAACATTTCAGAGAGCAGTTTAAAATTTTGGAGGTTATTTTTGCAGCATATAGAGATAAATAGTATCATAAAGCCCGATGTATTCATTACTGAACTTCAATAATTGTCAACACTGTCAAAGCATTTTAAAATTCATAAGACATGTTGATTGTAACTCTGATTAGACTCTGCGTAGAGCTGTGAGGGATGTCTCTGCCTTAGGGACCTTAGACAGGGTGTCAATCAAGGTGTGACCTCATACAAGCCAGTGGGAAATCTCATCCTCAACTCTCTGACGATGGCGTCAGGATGCTGTTCCTCTCAAGCTTCGGTGGCTTCATGCTTGTTGGCAGGAAAAAGTCCTTATTTCAGGCAATAGCATTTAGTTCTGTGTTATTTGTTGACAAGACTCTTCTCATCTCCTAGATACGTGGTTCTCTCTGTAGAGTAACGCCTGCCATGACAACTGGCTTTCCTCTGAACAAACGAGTGAGAGAGGAAAAGAGTTCACGTGGGGGAGGCTGTGGTCGTCTTCGGAACTTCATCTTGGAAAGAACATTGCCATAACCTTTCCTGGATTCTCTTGGTTAGAATTGACTCAATATATCTAGCCCACATTCGAGAGAAGGAACAGAATGTTAATAGCAGGAAGTAGGAAGTCGGCAGTTCTTTTGAAGGCTGCCACCTACCAGTGAAGAATACCTTTGAGCAAAAGATATCTGTGACATCAGTTTTATGACTACAGTACACGAAATGGGCACTAATTAAGATTCTGCTCTGACTTGTGTAAAACACTGCATGATTTACACGTGGCAATGGGAGTCTCTATAGTCTGGTTGTGAAACTGTTCACAAATCTTCGTAAAAAGGATGTGATTTCTTTAACCAACTAGGTCAGTGTTTTTCACAGTTTCTTGAAAAACTGGGACATTTAAGAATATTTTTGGGGGGTTTTCTGCTTTGAGAAACATAAGGCTAGATATTCTGATGCAATTGAGAAATGAGGACATATTTCTGTTGAACTAAATAGGAAATATGGTTTCAATGAAAAATTATGGTTAAAGAACTCTACATTTGGGCCGGGGAGTTAGCTCAGTGGTTCCAGCGCCTGTCTTGCAAGCGCAAGGGCCCGGGTTCGATTCCCCGGTAAACACATAACAATACTGGGTGTGGAGACACACCCCAGCAGCAACCAGTACCACATACCACAGTGCCGGTCGTGGTGGCTCACGCCTGTAATCCCAGCACTCGGGAGGCAGAGGCAGGAGGATTGCTGTGATGTGAGTTTGAGGCTGAGCTCAGGGCCAGCCTGAACCACAAAGCGAGACCCTGTCTCAAAAAAAAAAAAAGAACTCTACATTTGCATAGGTTTTACATAGCTTGATCTTTTAAAAAAGTTAAATCACTGGGTGAATGAATAAATGAAATGAAATACATGAGCATTTTCTATGAATTGTGAATGAATAAGCTGTATATCCAAATACACTAGAAATAGTTATATTTTCCCAATGATTGATGGCATGATAAAGTTAGATTTTTACTTTCCAGAGAAAAATCAATTTTTACACTGGAGTAACCTACAGCTCTAATGAGTTTGGAAAAATCTTTTTTGGTTTCATGCTGAGATTCCATTAGCTGCATTTTGAGATTGCTGTATACACAGATGCACACTGCCGGGGGAATGCTGTTTTTCTGTAGTTGCCCCAAACCATTCAGTGACGTAAAGTTTCAATGGGTATCCTAAAATTACAGTCTTTGGAGAGCCTTCAAATCTGGGACCAAATGGTATATTGTCAATTAATGTAGATGTGTTCAAATCTATGAGCTTACTCCTATTTCTTTAGAGCAAATGTTTTTTTCTCAGGGAGGTAACAGAAATAACAGGCTTCTCATACCCAGTAAATTCTCCGAGTGAAAATATTCCTAAAATATCTGTGTTGACTAAAAGCTGGTCAGTTTTTATGTTTTTCAGATCTTAAAAAAAATACCAAAACAAAATATATGTAGCACATTTCTTCAGTTAAAAGAATCAGTATTACATTTTATTGTAAGAAGCAATATACTAGGGATAATAATTTTATTTATATAGTAGTATTCTTTAGTATGAAATATTTCATTTAAAAATATTCATGATGAGCCAATCAAGGGTTCTAAAATAGTATTAATTATAGCATGCATAATTTCTATGAAAGTTTAATGAATAAAATTGCAGATTTTGGTAGTTATAATTTTCTTTATCTCTTGTCTAAACTCTCTTTTATGACTGCACCCATATGGCACTAATATGTATTTCAAAGAAAAATAACTTATTTGGTCAATTAATCTACTTGTCTAGGTAGTGACAAAGAGCCCTCTAATATTTCCTACAGAGTTACTTGAAATCTCCAGCACTCTCCGTCCCATGTACTTAGACTTAGAATGTTTAAAAGATTGGTCTGAAATTGACAAAAGGGAAGTCAATTTTGTACCTCTTGGGGAAGAAGAATAAATCTACTGTGAATCATGCAAGGTAAAGGAAAACTTGTGAAGAAATAATGTTAAAATATCCAGAGGTGAGAGCAGAGAGAAAATTGTATATGACCTTTCATTATCTGTCTGACTGGAGCGGGTCTGTACAGAGTGTCATGGAGATTTCCCACTGGATACAACTCTATCACATTACCTATTAAGGAGGTGACAGACTTTCTACTTACACTGCCCTTGTGAGAAGCCCTCTGGAGTATTATATTCAGGCCTGTACAACTCAGAGAAACAGAAGGATGGAAGAAGTTTTAAGAAAAACAACACTCTGTAAGAAGTATTGTAGGATTATGGGGCGACAGGGACCCACAAAGTTCATCTAATCTGAAGCCTGCCTCTGGGCATGATTATGTTGAAACCATTTGACTCTTCTTTGAGAAAGAACTGTGTAGCATGTCTACTGTTTTAATATCAGATATGTTTAGTACATTTAACATAAACTCATTAGACTATAACTGTTTTTGTAAACTTAAAAAAATTGTGTCCATATTTTAGGCTTAAAACTCTATGAAATTTTTCAAACAAATACAGTAATTGAATTATAGCTGAAATAAAAATATACATGATTCCCAGAATTCCAATTAAAGCTTCCTTTATCTCTATGTAAGTCCAACTACAATCCCTACCCCACATACTTTGAAAACAAATGCTGTTGCTGTTATCGATTGTTTTTCCATTTTAGGAAATGTGTATAAATTCAATTATGTAAATTGATCTTGGGGGGAGGTCTTTGCTCAGTATACATTAGCAAGAATAATGAAGTTTGTTTTATTTATTGCTTCTATGCTCTTCTATTATCAGTATATCACTGTTTACTTAGTTTTGTATAGATAGACAAGTTTTCACAGTTAATGATAAGTTTTCAACATACCTCTACATACATTTTTTGAGACAGGGTCTCGCTTTTGTGGTTCAGGCTGGCCCTGAGCTCAGCCTCAAACTCACATCACAATCCTCCTGCCTCTGCCTCCCGAGTGCTGGGATTACAGGCGTGAACCACCACTCCTGGCACTGTGGTATGTGGTACTGGTTGCGGCTGGGTGTGGGGTCTCCATGCCCAGTATTGTTTCTACATACATTTTTTGAGTATATGTACTGTTTCTGTTTGGCAAAGTGTCAAGGAATGAACTTACTGTCCATGGAGAATGGGTGTTATTAGCTTCCAGAGTATGATCACACTCAAATTGCGCCCTTACTGTCAGGATCCAAGTATTGTGTTGCTCCACAATCTTATTGTCATTAGGCATTGTAGATTAATTTTAAGTTTAACAATTCTGAAAGTAATTAATGATATTTCACTGGGTTCCAGCTTTCATTTTCTTCATGACTAAAGAAGTTAGTATTCTTTTATGCATATTTTATTTCTTTTCCTGAAAATATTTACTCATGATTTCTATCATTTTAAAATGTGCATGAAGAAAAATATATGTATGTATAGGTTTGTGTATATTATAGATGAGTTCATTTTTAATATGGAACAATGAAATAGTCCCTGAGTTCACTCCACGACAGTGTCCCATAAGACGAGAAAACAGATAAGAACTCATGTGGAGGGGTACTGAGGAAATGACTGTGGACACAATGAATGTGACCAAAAGCTAGATGCTAATGACAAGTTTATTGGGCTGGAAGCAGATTCTTAGAGTAGTAAGACAGAGTCACAAGGGCACCAGGTCAGGCTTGGGAGAGAGGAAGAGAAACCTCACTATTTACAAAACAAGACAGACAGTTTACCATTATATCTGGAGAAGCCAAAACATCTTAGCCTCCCAGGCTCAAAGACATGTGTTAACAAAGATAGCGTGCAAACAGACAGTTATCTAGGGACTGGGGACTAGCAGAAGGCAGAACAAACAAGGAACAAAAGACTGCAGTACTGTGCCCTCCTGCACGGGTGGAATTTAGGGCCTACTGGCCCCCTCTGCCACCTGCACCTGGAGTGACTCAGTTTTCCAGAGTTTCAGGCCCAATGTGTAATCATATTTTCTTGGTTCCATCCACAGACTCATACATGAGGAAAGCCTGAAACTGATATATGTCACTACTAATTGCATTCTACTTGGAAACATTTAACTTAGTTACAGGAGTTTAATTACCTATAAAAAATTTAATGTTACTCAGTGGCAAGGAGAAAAAAGGTTTTGCAGAACACCTGATTTTTAGAAATCAGCATGCCTGCATATCATAATTAAGTCAACCTAACCTAACTTATTTCTCCAGTAAGATCTAAAACTATGTTTGTGTATAACCACTCATTTCTATTTTTGATTATCTGTAGAAATAAATTTAACCCCTATAACTTTATATACTGAAATCATTTTGTGTAAATTCTGGTTGTATTGGGTTTCTTAGTCTTTTATAGAATATCAAAGTTTAAAACTACCACAGAGGTCATCTGATCCAATACTTATCTAATGCAAAAATCCCCTCCAGCTGGTTAAACTCATTTTTAATTCCAGAGCTATTCTCCAGGCTTCTAGTCATTTCATCAGCAAACTTAATTAACAGAGACTCTATTCAATCTATTGACTCATGAGGCCAGCTTAACGAAATTAATAAATATATAATTTGGTGGACTGCACAGTCAGATGAAAGATGTAGAAGTAAGGTACATTATTCCAGTGACTGTAATTTCTACATAATATTAGCAAGCTGTATTAGATAATCCTAAATTCACTTTTGTGTGAAAAAAATATGTAGACAGAGCACCAGCTCTTGAGAGATCAGAAGTAATCAGTTGTACTTTGTAACTTAAAATGTGCTAGATAGAAACATGGGCTCGATGGATAAATTAACATTTCAAATGAATCACAGGAAGGAAGGGGCACTGAACTCACTACTTTATGTGGGTTTTCTTGAAAAATGTACCCATTTTGGAGAAGTCACCATGACTACCTGTTTACATCTTTACACACTCTAAAAGGCACTCTTAAGTTGGGCAAATTATAATCATTTGATTCTAATCTGTTTGCCTATGTTCAGATTTCAGCAGGGATAAAAATTAAAATTTTTGGGCCGGGGATATAGCTCAGTGGTTCTGGCGCCTGTCTTGCAAGCACAAGGAACTGGGTTCAATCCCCGGTAACCACATAACAATACTGGGTGTGGAGACTCACCCCAGCGCCAACCAATACCACATACCAGTGCCGGGCGTGGTGGCTCACGCCTGTAATCCCAGCACTCGGGAGGAAGAGGCAGGAGGATTGCTGTGATGTGAGTTGGAGGCTGAGCTCAGGGACAGCCTGAACCACAAAGCGAGACCCTGTCTCAAAAAACCTTAAAAAAAAATTCATATAGAATAGATAATATTGAAAATTTAATTATAATTATGATATCAAAGATATCTTTCAGTTATAAGATAAAATAGGTAACTGCTTTATGTTGATAAGTTTGTATCTATTATCATTACCATGATGACTATTTTCATTGGCTTTATTATATCCACTAAAGATTATTGATTCATTAATTGCAGATGAACATTTATTTTGCAAGAGATGCACAATAATAGCCATACCTTAATTGATAATATTTGTTGGAAATTATCTATACTGCTAAATATGATTATGAAAATAAAAAACATCAACTTCTAGTGTTCTATCATTAAGTTAAAGCTTTTGGTTGCTTCAAAAATGGCTCTTGAAGACACAAGAGATTAACTTTTATAGTTTGAATAAAATGCTGATAAGGTAAACTAATTTTTAAAATTAATGTTTGATTTAATACATAAACTAATTCTTTCTTAAGATTTTAAGTGCAGCTATTCCAATTGTAAGTTTTTTGATTAGTATTTGGGGCCTGCCATTCACATGGAAAATTAAATGCCTATAATGTTTAAAACTTTAATTATAAATTTTTAAATATTAAATTTCTTCTTTATGCACTTCTATTATTTAAGTGACAAATTTTAGTGCATTCCAATTAAATAGGAGAGCCTCTACAGGGGGAAATTTTGAGGGTTGTCTTCTGAAAAGATCAATTATTAGTTGAGTTTGTATTATTATATAAAAATCCTCTGGATAATCCACTTGCAAAAAAAAAAAGTTCATTTGGGCTCACAGTTTTGGGCTTTCAATCAATTCTCATTGGTTCTGTTACTTTTGGGTCCGTGGAGAGGCAGCACAGTATGGTTGGAGTCTGTGGGACCAAGGAAAAGGCTCGTCTCATGGCAACTGAGACATAAAGAATAGGACATACTAGCATCTCAGTCACGTTTCAGTGGATGCCCCAGGGGGACTTAAAACATCCTTGTATGCCCCACTCTGAAATTTTCTACTACCTTCCAACAGCACCAAGCTGAAGAAAACCTTTACCAAACAGGCTTTGAAAGACATTCCAAAGAAAACTAGAGCACTGACATTACTTATCAATCAGGCATCTAATGGAGATATTCAATCTGGAGATATTCAAGATGATTTCTTTTCTTCACCCTTCTGACTGTGATAAGGAAGCCCCCTCTTATAGCCATTTATCTCAGACTCTGAAACGTAGGTGGTCTGTTGTTCAGGTAACACAAAATAGAGGGTTTTATCCTTATTACTGTCTATAAAGCAGATTAGAATATCTACTTCTCAGTGAGATGTCTGTGTTACTAGTTGACTATAAGCGTTATATTTTATAATTCATTCAATTTTAAATCCTCTTCACATTTTTCTTTCATGTTAGGAGTATGATCCTGTAGATATTTTGAACATTTATTGATTTTGAGATCTTTTTACCAATATAATGTGCTTTGTAATCACAACTTCTAATTTTTCTACTGTGTAATATTAAATATTTATGTGTTATTTTGAAATACAGTGATTTCATGGTGAGGACATGCACAGGACTGTGTCATAAATGGGATTAATGTCCTTCAAAAGGAGCCCTGAGGTACCTTGTTTACCTCTTCTGCAACATAAAGACATATCTGAGGCATTATCTATGGAGCACAGGATCTTGTTAGACAGCAAATCTGCTACTACCTAGATCATAGATTTCTCCTTCTCTAGAATTATGCCTAATTTCTTTTGTTTACAGAAATTATTATATTTTGCTGTGGCACCCCTCATGAAGTAATTATCTTATAGACCACAGCTCATGAAAGAATATAAATGAAGTTCTGTATTTGTACCTACAAAGGCACATGTTATCTTGACATTCATTTTCTCTGAAAATTTGGAGGAAAATAGTTTTGAATATAAACACCCCTTAAAAATATCTTACTGAAGGTCATATGCAAAATCAGTAAAAGTCTACTTTTGACATGATAGGCAATCTCATGGATTTTGTTTTGATAATGATTTCTTTTGAGAAATTAGAAAACTCCATGGTATACATGTATCAGTGGAACAAGGCACACTATTTTAAAGTGAATAAATTATACTAATGCATGGCATGAGTGAGTAGTAATAATTTATTACTAAACTATGGAAAAAACAGTAAGAATTTGTCTTGAAAATACATCACCTAATGAATCAGTTTTACTTTTGTTTCTATTTTAACTACTTAGAAAAAGTTGGCCTTACAAGTCATTATTCACCTTCCTGCTGTAATTATTCTAGATCAGATCTATAGGCTACATGTTATTCTTTCTCAGGAAATGTGTGAACTAATACGTGGTTTGTGACCCAGTTTCACTCAGACTTTAGCATTTTATGCTATTGTATTTCAAAAGAATGTTTTTCTGAAACAATCAGAAATTTAAAATGGAAGAATTAGAAATATAAGAATGAATCCTGCTAAAATATGTCATGATTTTCAAGGTCAACAGAAGATTAAATCAATAAGAATTGATGGCAAAGAAGGTCTGGCATCATCATGTACCAATAGTTAAGAAAAAGTAGGATATGTTTACATGACTTTTTAGAAAATAGCTGCTAAAGACAAGAATAGCATATCATCCTGATCCAAAAACATATAAATTCACACGTTTTTACTGAGTCTATTATAATTGCATACAAATAAAAAATCACAAGAAGAGTTTACAGATAAAATGAGAAAGGTATTTTTTTGTATCACTGGAAAACAACAAGAATCAAAATAGAAAATAAAAAATAACTTCCACAGAAGAAATTGATCTTCCAGAATAGAGTAGAATAGTGCTCAAGAGAGACTGGCAATAAGAATTGGAAGGGAGAATTGGGAGGGGTTGGAAAATGGGTACCAAAATAAAGTTAGATAGGAATTCAAGAAAGTTATGGCATAGCAAGGCATCCATAATCTATAGCAATTTATGATATGTTCAACATAATTATGAGTTCTAAGGTTCCCAACAGATAGAAATGATAAGTGTTTAAGATGATCCTGCTAATTATCTTGATTTGATTTCTACATGTTTTATATTTTGAATTGTCATACTATAACATATGCAATTATGTGCCAATTTAAAAGTTGTTTCTAGCCTATAATGGTAGTTAAGGTATTGTAGAAATGACCACCATGTTATGGGTTAAAAAGAGGTGGCAAAACTGAAAAATGTCCTTTTAAATAAGGTACAAATCGATGGGACATTCTGTGGATAGGACTCAATATTATAGTTGGTTAGTGAGTGCGTTTGTGTGTCCTCTAAATTCAAATGATGAAATCTACTCAAGGAAAGGAGTTTCCGAAGTGATTGGGTCACAAGAGCAGAGTTCTTAAAAGGAATTAGTGTAAAAGAGGCTCCAGTGCTGATCTGTTCCTTCCCACATCTGAGGACACATCTTATGTTACTAGAGGATGCCTTCATCGGCCTGAGTCTGCTGGCACTTTGCTCTTGGACTTCTTGTATCCTGAACTGTGCAAAATAAATTTCTACTGTTTTTAAATTACCCAATCTAAGGTGGGTTTTTGTTTGTTTGTTTGTTTTCTTTGTTTGAGACGGGGTCTCATTTTGTAGTTCAGGCTGTAACTCAGCCTCAAACTCACATCACAGCAATCCTTCTGCCTCTGCCTCCTAAGTGCTGGGATTACAGGCGTGAGCCACCACAAGGCATTGTGGTATTGGTACTGATTGCTGCTGGGCATGATGTGGTTACCAGGGGATGAAACCCTGGCCTTTGCACTTGCAAGACAGGTGCTGGAACCACTGAGCTAAATCCCCGGCCTTCTAAGGTGTTTTTAAAAAGCAGCCTGAATGGTGGAAGACAAATATTACTGTGAATATTTTTATCCCTTACATTTAATTATGATCTATTAATATTGTAAAGAAGACTCCTATAAAATCATAGCTTATAGAATCTTAAGTTAAATTACTATGTAGGATAAATTAGGATGCAGAAACATAATTTATTGATTCTTAAAAAAATCTTATTACTCAGGTATAGCTGAGTATTACTCAGGTACAGCTGTACTCAGGTACAGCTGAGTTTTGTATGAAAAAGACCCTGGGGATAATTCATTAGAGTCATCATGTACTTTTAATTTTCTTCTTCAAAATTATTTGGTTATTCTTATCCTTCTACATCTTACTTTCATTTTAAATATTCATCTTTCAAATGCAATGAGGAAAAAAGTCTCAATTTGAGTTGAGATTTCACTAAAGTTATTATCGTTTTGGACATTGATGCCATTACATTGATAGAGCCTAGTTATAAAACACTAGACTATTTATGCATGATTTAAATTTTGTAACAGTACTTTTAGTTTATGACATACAGATATTTTTAGTAAATTCCTTCCTTTTTACTACTTATGCTTTGGATATATTCTACAAAGCTACCAATCTTCCAATGAGTCATTTCTTCTGTGTTTAATCAGTTATTGAATCCATCTGAGTTATTTAGTTTTGATATTGCATTTATTGTGTTCTTTAATTCTGCACTTAGGTAGTTTTCATAGAGATTGTTTATATGCTATATGTTGGTTAGGTATGTGTTATGGTTTAGATCTGAAATCTTCCTCCAAACTCCTGTGTATGGGGAAGGAGACTGAATCGCAGTGGTGCTGTTCTCAGCAGTGGATTCTTTCCTATGTGATGAGTTCAGTGGCTAAATATTCAGGCAAGAATTGGGACTGGCTGGTGGTGTGTCCCTGGCAGTGTCACCTATGTATCTTTGTCCTCTGTCCTTGTTGCCATGGATTAGACACCTTTCCTCAGCCCTGCCCTTTCCATCCTGCCTTCATCCTGACTCCAGCCCTCCACAGACTGAAACTGTGATGAAAAAAAATCTCTCTTCATTTAAGGAGTGAGTGTTGGGTATTTTGTCCCAGAAATCAAGTGACTAAGATATCATTAATCCCCTGATTTTTAAAATATACTAATCATAGCTATTTCATAGTTCATGCTTGATATTTCTAATATATGTCTCTTTTATTCTCTTGATTGTGGGAATTTGATCTTTTCTATTGATGTGTAAGTTTATTTTTGATTGAATGCTAAGTACTGTGCATAGCCTTCAGACACAGTGAGTATTCTTTCTTACCTCCTGCAAAAGTAAGACTAAGGGAAGATCATTTAAACCAATTGTAGATTGAATTTGAAGTTAGATCGAGACTGTTTCTAACTCCAGGCAAATTCTCTGGTGCTGTTTTTCAAGCAAGTCAGTTGAAAATTTGGATATTTCACAATCCTTCTTCGATTGGTTCTAGCTATGTTTTCTTTTATTCCTTGCTCCTAGAGACTATTAAACAGGAGACTATTAAAAGCTCCTGGGTAGTTTTTCTATCCCTAAAAAGGAGGCAAACACCAAGGGACTAAATAAAGGATTACCCCTCTGTATTTCTTTATTATCAAAGTTTTAATAAGGCTGAGTATGCATTATGTGCTTCATATATTAACTCACTTATTTGTTCTCCACAGCAGCCCAGTAAAGTAGATCCTGGTCCTCTGCACATACATTAGCTTTTTATTATACCGTTTAACAGATTAGGAAATGGATTTCAAGAAATTACATAACTGTCCATAGTAACATAATTAGGAAGTGGTTAAACTGGGATCAAGAGGATGTTTTAGTCTGTGAATCCAGAAACTGTGCTTTAACCTGTAACCTTTAAATTACCGTCCAGTAAACAGAAACATCTGCACAATTAGAGTCATGGAAAATTTCAGGCCCTATTTATCCAGACCAAATTTTAATATTTGCAGGTGATTTACATGCAAGTGAAAATTTGAGAAATGGTACATTTGCTTCTGTATTCAAGGCTTTCTGAGGAGTTCATTTTAAGTTAGAAATCTATAATATACCTACTTAATATAAAAAATTTAGAAATAAAAGAACTCTCTTTGAATTTTTCTTGCATTTTACAATATTTCTCATGTATTATCATTTCAAACAGGAACAATAGAATTGGGGCTAAAGAGTTCACACCACATACATGAAATACACCACTGTTTCACCACAGATATGTGTGTGTAGAAGGGTCTTTTAGTTGGTACCCAGACACAGTACCACATAGCTGTGACCAAGAATGTAACTCAATCTTCACTTTCTTTTTTTTTCAGACAGGATCTTGCTTTGTAGTTCAGGCTGGCCCTGAGCTCAACCTTGAACTCCCAGCAATCCTCCTGCCTCTGCCTCCGAATGCTGGGATTACAGGTGTGATCCACCACCCCCGGCATTCCGTCTTTACTTTTAAATCCTCTGATTAGCCAGTGTCAAGAATATTAAATACTGTTAATTTCTTTCCACATTTTCTTACCATTATCATTTTTAAAGAAATACCTTTATAACAAGCTTTATTGTTTTGTTGAATTTTTATTTTTGACCTGTTTAAACATGTAAAGTCTACTAGGTTTTAAATTCTCTTTGAAATATGTTTTAAATAAAAGATGTCAATTTAAAGTAAATAAATCAAGAAATAATAGTGCAGTGGATATATCAGTATGGGGAAAAAAGAACCTGTAGTGAATATATCCTAACAGTGAAGATTAATGACCCACCGAATAATTAGTTTGAAAATGATAGGAACCTAAGTACATAAATGCATGAGACAATTTTAAAGAGTGTTAAGCAGATTGAATAATCCTTTTCAAGTCACAATATCCTGGATTCTCGGCTGTGTCTGTAAGGAGTTACTTGCATGCCCTTCTGGAGAGCAAAGAGTCTAAGTCCTCTTATGACTCTTCCCTCAGCCACCAGGACACCTGGCTGGCAGGAGCAACACAAGGCAGTTGGTTGAAATCCAGACACATATTTCCTTTTGACAGGATCACAGATTTTTTTTCTTTTCTGGGAAGATCTCTGAAGACAGCAGCAATTGACTACTCAGCTTCACTTCTACCATATCCCTGACCTTGTTCCTTTTGGAGAAGGACCAAGAAATCTGAGGATGAGCCAGAGCTATAGGATACATTCTGTGTGTGAACCATAGAATGGAAAAGGTGCTATACGAATATTAATGACATCAATTACTAGTATTAGTACTTCTTTAAGAACTATTTTCTCTTTATATAGGTAGAAAATCCAGTGCGGAGAAATTTAGATTCTAAACTAACATCTTTCTTTTTAAATCCAAACACATTTAAATAACCAGGAACTCCTGTTTAGAGTCAGGAAGATCCATAAATCACTATATTTTTTAATGCTGAGGAAAAGAAATGATTGCCTCTAAGTGTTTCAAATCCCAGCAGTGTTTTTAATGAACCAAGTTTGTTTTTAATCAATACTTGAGCTGTGAGATTTTTATTTTTTTATGGCACTGCTTTCAGATTTCTGTGCTTGCAAGGAGATAATGGCAAATGTCATGCTTGAAGAAAGGAAGTGACTTTGCTGCCACAAGTCAATAAGAAGCATTGTTCATCTAAGTGTGACAGACAGAACTGAGAACAAATGCCCCATCCCTGTCTCCTTAGTCGTGGCCGTTGCGATCTGTGCTGTGCAGATGGACCCTGGAAACAGTAGCCTCTAAGCTGAGAGCTTTAGGATCTTTGCAGAAATCTTTTCAGGTTAAGATCAATTGAGCATAATGAATTCTAGTACATTAAACCTGTCTTTAATTGTTAATCTCTTTTACTATAGACCATTTTATTATGTACCCTTTTAAATTTCCCATTATATTGTCTAAATCTTACAACAGTCCAGTCAATCAGGCAAGCAGATAAAGTGAAATTTTTTTTTAAGTGCTTATCCTATAGATAGAAAACTAGAGACTCAAAAATATTTTACAGGGCCGGGGAGTTAGCTCAGTGGTTCCGGCGCCTGTCTTGCAAGTGCAAGGGCCCGGGTTTGATTCCCCGGTAACCACATACCATACTGGGCGTGGAGACTCACGCCCAGGAGCAACCAGTACCACATACCACAGTGCCAGGCGTGGTGGCTCACGCCTGTCATCCCAGCACTCGGGAGGCAGAGGCAGGAGGATTGCTGGGATGTGAGTTTGAGGCTGAGCTCAGGGCCAGCCTGAACCACAAAGCGAAACCCTGTCTCAAAAAACCTAAAAAAAAAAAAAAAAATTTTCCAGTTAGTTTAAGGTTATACAGGCTGATAAATGGAAGAGCAAAATGGTTATATAATCCATGTAAAGCCACAGGGATGAGTATCTGTTCTTTCCTAGTCAGGTTCTTAGTTGTTATCTTTAAAAAGAGGTTCCAACAAAGATTGTGCTCAGTTGGAAATAGAAAACAAATTACATGTCAACCAATTACTTAAATCTAACTTATTCAACAAATATTTATTGTGTCCTAACTGCATGTTATTCATAATTTGACTTAGAATAAGGAATAAACCAAGAGAATAGCAATCCTGGAGTTCAAGGAATTTACAGTATAGCAAACAAACTATAGTTAAATAATGATATTGATGTCTAGAATAGGTTGGCATTATGCATTCAAATTTAATATATAGCATTCTATTTTTAAAATTTATCATAAAGCCTATCAGGTATAAACACAAAGTAGTACATTGGCTATTTTTCACCAAAAGTGTTATGCTTGCAAACACAGGAAATCACATTTCTGTTCATCAGTATAAGATTAAATATATCACAATATAATCACCCAAGGGAATCTTATTAAACTACTGTAAAAATGTTAATTTATAGTCATGGATGCTTGAAGCTGCTTATAACATATCAAAGATTCTGTTTTATTAATTTTATGTAATATACTAGTGTGTAAACATGGAGAGTTATTTGCAAAAAAAATGGTGGCTATTATATCTGAATAATTAGAATTTTGATCCTTTTTAATAACAAGTAAATTGTATTTTAGGATTAAAATGACATTTATTTAAAATTCACTAAAGATCAATTATGTAAATATACCAATGTTGTAACGAAGCATAGTGTTATGTCATTTTAGAATATGTCTTTATGGTTTTTTGTTTGTTTGTTTGTTTGGGTTATTTTGAGACAAGGTATTGCTTTGTAGTTCAGGCTGGCCCTGAGTTCAGCCTCAAACTCACATCACAGCAATCCTCCTGCCTCTGCCTCCCGAGTGCTGGGATTACGGGAGTGAGCCACCACCACATTGGTAGTACCAATGTGAGACACCACCCGACATTGTGGTAAGTGGTACTGATTGCTGCTGGATGTGAGTCTCCACGCCCAGTATTGTATGTGGTTACTGAAGGATTGAACCCTGCCCCTTGCACTTGCAAAACAGGCACCAGAACTGCTGAGCTAACTCCCCCGCCCTGTCTTTATATTTTAAATACACAAGACCATTAGTCTGTATGGCTCTAATTTTTCAGAATGGTTTATTGCTTAAATGCTCCATTTTGGGTCTGCTCAGAGTACACATATTATAAACTGATGATGATATCATTCTTCTACTTGAATTGGTTTTTCCATAGATCAAATTAGATTCTCTTCTGGCAGTAAGTTTATGATAAAATTTTGTAAAGGGAGTGAAAAAGGTAGGTTTCCTTTGAGTCACCACCAGAATCATGCTAAACCTCTATAAGTCTTCTAATAATAGAGTTTAAATGGTTTATATTTCTTTGCACGTAGAATTTTTCCACAGACATGAAACTATTCTTCCTATACACCACCTAAGGATACAATTTCTTCAGCCTTCTAAAGCCAGATCTTAGATGACAAATGTACCATTTTTGCTTTATCTGAGATGACTGTACAACAGAAGACAATTCATTTATTTCATATAATTCATATTTCCTGAAGTTTTTATTATCTCCCCTGGGAATCACTGAGTTTGTGAAAGAAATATCAAACTTGTATTCATTAGAAATGCTTGCAAATTCTTGCATGCAGGATTTAGACTATCAAAAGAGAAGGCTGTGCCACTCTTAACAGAAGTGAGTAATTTCCTTCACTGACTTGAGACACCCAAGATTGGCTAGCATGTCAAAGCAAGGAATTGGAAAAAGGGGGCACGTAATGTCATACCTTTGACCATCCTGTTTTAGGATTCATCAATAAAGCTCTTCAATTTTTGTGAAAAAAGCTATGATAACAAGGAGGGGAAAAACTGGTCTCAATTACCAACTGCAAATATGAAGAGTCATGCCCATTTCATATTTTGACTTAGTCTAGTGTGTCTTTGTGTTAAGGCTGCTTTTACTTATTCTGTGTACTAAATATGGTACTCAACAAAACCATTTCTGGGCATAACCAGGAGGGTTTAATTCTACAAATGCATATAGTCCCCTGTTTTAGAATGACATTGCAAAAAATGTCTACATTGCTTTGGTGACACTAACTCATTCACAGAGTCTGCTGGAGCTATGATGAGGAGGAACCTGAGAGCCACATGGTCTTCTCGGTAGAGCATTCAAGTTTGTCAGTGATTATCTGTCATGTGTGCCACCAAAGTGTGGAGACACCCACACCTACCATTTACCTTCTGAAAAGATTCTCAAGCCAGATATCTTTGGTTGCTTTAGAAAAGTCTTCCTTAATAATGAAAATAGAAATACACTTTCTTATGTTAGGGGTAAACAGATCATTTTACTGTGAAGGGAAAGGGGATAAGATTCAGCCAAGCTCCATCAAATCTCTGTGATAGGAACAAGATATTACAATTCTTTGTTCTGTTGTTTCTGGGTTGATAAAATGGATGGCATTTGTCCTTCTGCCAAAGGTTGTTGCAGGGCTATTTTCAAGCTTTCACCCTAAGACAAGTGCTCTGCTGAACACTGGATTTAATCTTTAGTGGAAAAACCCAGAAAGATGTGAAAGGTAAATGGTCTTCTCCAAAGATGATTTGATAGTCCTTGGGATTTGTCATCAAAATTAGTTTATTAATACACCCTAGCAACAATGAACACAAGCAAAATGGATAACTTGGTCCCCAAATTTCTTGGCAGAAGTGACCAATCCTTGGATCAATAAATATCCAACAAATATTTTAGTATCTTGTAATTCACAAAATAAAGCAGTGCTAACACATACATTGTGTTGGGGAGGGACTTTCTAGTAATATAGAAGCCAAATGAGAGGGCTCCCAATAGGCAGATCTGAATTTGATTGAGTTATACTTGATTTTTAATCCAAGTATAAAATTAATACCTAAGACAGCCTACATGTATGAAAAAATTTTATCAGCTGTTCCCCAGACAGAAGTCTAATCTATAGAATATATTAAGGACTTTAAAAAATCAGATCCCTCAAATTTAAAGACCCAATTAAAAAGTAGGCATCTGATATGAACAGATATTTTTCAGATGAAGAAGTAAAAGCAGCAAAGAAACATATGAAAAAATGTTCAACATCACTGGTCATTTGAGAGGTTCATATGAAAACAACACTGAGATTTCATCTCGTTCCAGTACGAATGACTTCTATCCAAGAAATCAACCAATAACAAATGCTAGCAAGGCTGTAGGGAGAAAGAAAACCCTCTCATTATTGGTGGGAATGTGCAGTGGTGCAAACACCAGGGAAATGAGTGTCAAGAATCCTCAACAAACTAAGATTAGAGGTCCCATTTGACCCTGTTATTTCCCTACTAGTTACAGTCATGAAAGAATTAAAAGCTTCATACCATAATGACATATGTGCATCCATGTTTAGAGCAGCTAAGTTTCTAATAGCTAAATCTTTAAAACAGCCCAAAAGCCCATCAATGGGAAAAATATGTTTTTTAAAAAATGAAATGGAGTATTAGCTATAACGAATGATAAATTAGAGACATTTATAGCTAAATGGATATACCTCGAAGCCATACTCATAGGTTAAATAAAATGGAAACACATGTGTAATAACATTGTTTCTTTAGTATGAAATACCACTAAATGTGTAAATGAAGTCCAGAATGTGTGATAGATATTGTGAAATAGGAAGAAAAGAGAGAGGGAAACTGCGGGGGGGGGGATATGGGAGAAAGCAAAGAAGGGAAAGAAAAAATTTGATGGTAAAAGAAGAAAAGGAAACAAAGCTAATGTATATGGAGGGATGAGGGTTGAAAGGAAAGGAGGGAAATGGGAAAAATAACCAAGATATGTCATATACAGGAACAAATTCTCTATGATGACTATGATCATAGTGTAGTCCTAAAATGTACCAAGAAACTCAATTGTTTATAAAATACATAACTGGAGTAATAAGGCAATTTTTCAATGTCAAAGGATTTCAAATAATTTGGTAGATATTCTGTCCTGAGGGAGGTGAAGCATAACTCCCTGCTCCTTAAAAGTACACAAAGATTTCCTTTCAGAGAGGAAAATAGAGAAAGAGTAAATTTATACTGGAGAAAATGACAAACATTACGGCAACAACTTGATCAATCTCTACATCAACAATGATCTCACGTGGATAGTGTGCATCCTTGATACTATGTGAGAAGAGTAGGGTTGAAAGAAACCTTGCTAGTCTTTCTGCCTAAGATCTGTAACTACAACTTAATGAGAAAAAGCATGAAGCAAGTTCCATTTGAGGGATATTTTACAAAATGTTTGAGTGCACTCTTGAAAACTATCAAGGTCATCGTAAGAAAGAGAGTAAGTCTGGGAAGTTGTTAAAACTAACCGGATCCTGAGGAATCATGATATTACCTGTAAGGTGACCTCATGGATGGATCCTGGAACAGCAGATAATCATTAGGGAAAACTAAAGAAATGTGAGTTAATTATAGACATGAATTTATGATAATGCATTGTCTTTGTTGCTTGTTCATTATGAGAAATGTGCCATATTAGTAGAAGATACTGATAGTAGGGTATTTAAGTATGTAGATATTGTGCTCTCTGTAATATTTTGGTAATTTGAAGTTATGCTATCTATAGAATTTTATCTAAAAACCATAATGAGAACAATATATCTCATTTGGATATAAAAAGGCTGTACATAGCAAAGTCATTCCTCAGGAAGTAAGGTATGTGTTATTTCTAATTTTTTATAGAAGTAAAGTAGACTCAAGTTAAAATTATCCTTTTCTATCCTGTAAGCCACACTAGAATCCATAACTTTGTTTTATAGATCAAGGAAAGACTGGAAAAAGAACACCTGTTTCCATTTCTAGAGCCAGCAGAAATTATGTACTGACATTTTAAAAAATACATGAAACTGAATATTTGTGAAGCAATAGTAATTGGGGCCTGAGTTTAAACAAATACAGTAAATATACCTTGAAGATTTAGCTCAGTAGCACTGGCCCTGCTTCACAAATAAGCTCCTGAGTTTGATCTCCAGTACCAAGAAAAGAAAAAAAAAAGAAATTCATAATAAAATCTAAAAAATGAGAGGAATGAGAGCCAGGGATTTTTGGAATTAACGGAGACAGTGTAGGTGGACAGCTAAATGATGTCATAAGGTAGCCTTTCGCAGAGGTCTACCTGAGAGAGTCACGTAATCCACTCTTCTCCTCTCGCCGAGCTTGTGTACTGAAAAGAATTCAACTGCCTGAGTTCTGAGCAAAGAACTGTGTAAAGCTTCATCTAACTCAGAGTGTGCTCAGTACAGAATGAGTTGGAAGTAATGGTGCCTCATGTGCTTTTATGATGAGTCTCAGCTGGTTGGTTGGGATTTCCAGACAGTGAGGTGGCTCCAGTGAAAATGGTGGAGCTGGGTACATTGCAAGTATGATTATGAGTCCTCTAGTGCTAATTAGGAGTATATTATGGGCCACAGAAGAGAGGGATTCTGGACTATTGACACCTTAAAGGAAAAAATAATTAACATTAAGTAATACCTCCTTCCTCTTTATTAATATTTCAAGTGACCCATTATTCAATTAAACCGCATCATGTATCCATCACTCTGGTAGTAAAAGGGAGAGAGATGAAGAAAACAGCACTTACCCAAACTGATCTGCTACCCAAGGACAAATACTCTGGAGTGTGAGCGGTCAGCCGGGAGGACAGTAGGGTGCTTTGTCAGTGTCCTGCCCAGCAGTCAGCCAGTGGATCTTGGTGATGGCAGGTGGAGAGAAAGATATTGACAGTAAACTTTTATGTAATTTGCTGAGTCCCTGCTCTCTTTTACTTAGAGACTTAGGTGTCCCCTTTTTGTTCGATTCTTTTAGGCTGAAAAGAAAAGAGATACATAATGGAGGCTTAGAATAAGAACAGACAGGAGAAAAGCGAGGCTAAATTGGGAAACCAACAATTACCTTCCAGCTAAGCCTTCTAAAGAGTGGAGTATCACATGGAAGATGGGAGGTTGTTGAGAGAAACTCATATTATTTCTCAGAATTACACATTTATTTTGTTTGTATGTCACTGTAGAATTTTGTGGTTTGCAGGCCTTTTGTTCTCTCTCACCCTCTAAGATTCTTGCAACTCTAAATTCTTGTTTTCTACTCAGCACTAGCTCATAATGTTTTTCATAGCTATTGCTTTTCCAGAGCTTTTACAGCTGTTATAAGAATCACTCTTCCTGACTTGGTTAAATTACAAAGGAAAATTAGTTAGCAATTTGGTTTCATTGCCTGTGGGCCTGGGGGAGGCAGCATGTCATGGCAGCTTGTGGTGCGGAATGGCTCATCTTGTGGTGCACAGGAGGCAGAGCGGTGGGAGAGGAGGAAAGAGCGTCTAGGTGTAAAATGTACTCTTCAGTAGTGCACCCCAGTGACTCATCACTCCAATGAGTCCCACCGCCTGGAGCTTTCACTATGTCTCAGTGGTGAAGTGAGCTGGGGAACGAGACTTTGGGGAACATTCTAGAATCAAACTATAATAGATTGATTTGGACCCTCACAATCGAGTTCAAAGAATGCCTCTTGGGATGAAGTCACAGGGAGCAAGTGAGCACTCTATACCTCAATAAAGGGAAGGGGCACTGCCAACAAGCTTGGAGAAAACTGGACAATGATGACTATTCATGCAAAGTATGTCCACCTAACAGCTTCAGATTGATTCACATCTCACACGAAGTACTTAGGCATATCTTGATAGAAAGTAAAGGAGGCCTACAGAGTTGCTTTTATGAAAAGGGGAAAACAGAAGCTTCATACTTTTGGACAGCACTGGCCTGGGCAAGGCCGCAGTGGAGGAATGCACTCTCTGCACGATCTCCTTTCTGCATGGCCACCCTTTGTGATATTTTTGCCTCCTGTCCCTAAGCATTCTTATCCAAACTAGAAACAATTTGGCAGTCCAGTCATGAAATGATTTGAAAGTTTTTCAAGAGTGAGGACTTAACTGTACTCAAAGCAAATATTTTGATAGTTATACAAGCAAAACTGAAAGCCACATATTCGTGGGCAATGGTAGTGGCAGAAGACCTTAAAAGCTCACTCAGATTTGGAGCAAGAGTGTTTGGGAAGTGGCACTCCATGAGAAGCATGGGGTACTTTGCTACTTTCTCTTTGACCTCTGTCTATTGTTTTTGATGTTTTAATTAATCAAAATACAATAATATCAATTTCTACCTCATTATATACAGTGGTTAATATTGTGATTGTATTAAATTATATAATAAAATCTGTTTTCTAAAGAAGCTCTCCATTATAATGACTTAATCTGTCATAATGTACATTAAGAGGACAAAAATCAAATCTAAAATTTGAAAGAACTCATAAAACAAGGGCCAAAAGTTGTCATTCTCTACTGATTCCATCTAAAATATCCTCTTTAAAAAGTATATCATAAAATATAACAACAAATGCCATAGAATTTTATAAATTAGATACTCAAGGCATTGTATAATAGTTTTTATCATCAAAATTCTAAAGCTAAAGTATGTCTGTATATATTTTATTTACAAGGTGCACTGTGAGCTATTTAAATGATATGATATATTTTTACTTTTTACTATAATGATACATTTTACTTTTCACTTTGATCTGCCTAGGGAGACATGAAGCTTCTTTATATCTCCTCTAAAATAGGTTCTGTTTCACTGCAGCTCAAAGATAATAAGGATCCCAGGTACCACAGTATTGACTAGACTATTTCTGTAAATGTGGGACTGGCCACAATTCAATTTCCAGGTTGAAGTTAAATATACCATATATATATAATTTTAACTTCAACTACATATAAAATCTTAAAGAACAACCTATATTCTACATGTATTTGCTCCTATGTCTGCTCATTGAAAATAGAGACTAATTGGACTTATTATTATTTTGATGATAAATCTTTAGAACAAAATCTGTGATGTAGTTTTGAAGTTGCAAAGGATATTTGGAAAAAATTAATGAATGTCATTCATGTTTTCACTAGACAAGATATTTAAGTATGGTTAATTTAAATGGATGAACTACTTGAACATTACATGGTATTTTCTAAAAAAACAGTATTAATGAGTACTTCCAGCAAATAATCTTTACTTTCCACCCTCAAGCACTTGACTAAGGGACAGAAATCATTCTAGGATCAAGCCCACAAGAGTTCTCATTCTAAAACCGAAAACTGTTGCTCAGTCATACCAGTGCACACTTGGTGATTTCATTCTTGCTCTTCTTTCTATTTCCAGGGCCACAAACCTAGTTCAGAACCTCATGCATGTTCCACTGGTATTTCAATAGTCTCAATGGGGCCGGGGAGTTAGCTCAGTGGTTCTGGCGCCTGTCTTGCAAGTGCAAGGGCCCAGGTTCGATTCCCCGGTAACCACATACAATACTGGGTGTGGAGACTCATGCCCAGCAGCAACCAGTACCACATACCACAGTGCCGGGCGTGGTGGCTCACGCCTGTAATCCCAGCACTCGGGAGGCAGAGGCAGGAAGATTGTGATGTGAGTTTGAGGCTGAGCTCAGGGCCAGCCTGAATCACAAAGTGAGACCCTGTCTCAAAAAAAAAAAAAAAAAAAATAGTCTCCAAGTCAAACTACTTAAGTTGTTGTACAGCTTCTCAATGAATGAATGCCCTTCAAAGCACATTGTCAGATAGTGTCATTTTCTCACATTAAGTGGCTACTTAAAGAACTTTACTAGGTCTTGTTACTATAAAAATACATAAGATAGGGCCAAGGATTTAGGTCAATGATTCCAGTGGCTGCCTGGCAAGTGCAAGGTCCTGAGTTTGATCCCCAGTTCAGCATATCACAATGCCTGGCATGGTGGCTCACATCTGTCATCCCAGCACTCAGGAGGAAGAGGCAGGAGATTTGCTGTAAGTTCAAGGTTAGACTGGGCTACATAGTGAATTCAGAGCCAGCCTGAACTACAAAGCTAGACTCTGACTAAACAAAACAAAACAAAACAAAACAAAACAAAACAAAATAAGATAACCTTTGAGATACTTACATTTTCATAGGGGAAAATTATGCAGTATTTGCTATGTAGAATTTACTGCAAATTAAATGCATATCCTTATTGCCTTATTGATATATTCTATATATGTGATACAAATATATATTATACAGTCATACAGATAGAGCTATCACAAGGCGATATAAAGGAGTTCATTGATCCTGGAGTGTAAGAAAATAACATGTTTTTTATTAAAGTTTAATTTTCAGTCTGAGACTTCGTTCTATCCACGTGTCATAAATACAAGAGCAGTTTTGACCCTACTTACATTCATTCATGTTTTGACTGCATTCTGGCAATCTGCAGACTTTTCTCATTTTTTCTTCACTGAGTTTATCAGTACAGTTCTGGTACACATGTATGGTCTTGCATGTTGCCTTACATGTGTAGTCATTCGCTAAGCAGACTATTATATTGCTGTTTCAACCAAGTCCCAAGTAAGAAATAAATATGTTGTATGCCCATCTGCTGGCCATATCAGCTCTGACAGCCCCCGTATTTTTTGTGTGTTATTTCTAATTCTGGAGCCCCCTTATTTTCTCCAACTTACCTCTTTTGAATATTGTGTTTACCCTTACAATCTCTCTGTTTCTCTGCAAGACTACTAAGTGCTCATAAATCAAGGCCAATTGCTGCCTTCTGTGCTTCACTTCCCACCGTCCCAGTGAGGACTGAGCAGCCCATGGCATGTGTGGGAGCTGAGGAAGCAGTGGAGGGACGGGCAGGGTGAGGTGAATGGCGACAAGGGAATCTCCCAGGGAAAATTCGTTCATATTTCCAAAGTGTTATTCTTTCTCTTAGATGTAGATAATAGACTGGTATATGCATCTCTTGAATATACATAATACATCACATAACATCATACTCACATATTATGGTTAAAAATTCCATCTACTGACCTCCGTATGCTATAGCAGAAGCTGTGACATCATCATATCACTTCTTCTTCTGGTAGCCTGGTATGAGTGACCATCGCAGCAGCATAGAAGCCTTGAGTGCGCGCAGCAAAGCCCCATCCTAACAGTAATGTATACATCTATCCCATTACATTGAACTTATTTTCTCCTGGACTAATTTTCTAGAGGCTATTGAAGGAGTACTTTTTTGAGAAACCCATAACCACACATGAAAAGTTAATATTTCATTTTTAAAGCAATATTGACCATGATGTATTCTACAATAATCAACAGTTACCCATAAATGGAGCTCTTTCCATCTTGATGCTCAACACTGTTGCCTAATTAGCCACAAACATAGATGATGATGGTGATAATTCTTTTAATTTATTCACTGAACATATACTTTGTTCCAGCTATAAATAAAATGATTTCATGTGAATTGTATCGTTATCCTTATCATTGTTATTATTTGTTCTAGGGACTGAACCCAGGGTCTTGTGCTTACAAAATAATGGCTCCATCATGGAGCTTTATCCCTAGGCCAAATTAATTTATTTAATCACCACAAGGAACCTTCTGTTATACACAGTTTTTATATAAATCATTAAGACTTAGATAAATGCCTTACTCAAAATTAGGAAACTGTGGACACTGTCAATGATGTCATTTTGGGGGGAAGGGAAGAGAAGGAAATGAAAAGGAATGAATTAAATTGCATGTTTTACAGTTTCCTTACAAGTTGGCACAGTAATAGTATATGCTTCATGGAATATTGCATATTAATAATAAATAATATGCACAATATGCTTAGCATATTTAATGGATCTATCATGTAGCCAGTTATTGTCATTAAATTTTATGAAATTACTTTCTAATGATTATATTTGGAGGTATGGATATGCAAAAATCTCATTTAAATGATATATAATGTAGCATGAACCAATTTGAGACACTTTTGCAAAAATTACTAGTGATGGTGGGCCAGGGATTTAGCTCAGTGATTCTGGCACCTGCCTTGCAAGTGCAAAGTCCCAGGTTTGATCTTGGTAACCACAAACAACAATACTGGGCATGGTGACTCACACCCACCAGCAATCAGTACCACATTTCACAGTGCTGGGCGTGGTGGCTCACACCTGCAATCCCAGCATTCAGGAGGCAGAGGCAGGAGATTGCTGAGTTCCATACTGAGTTCAGGACCAGCTGAACTACAATGTGAGACCCTGTCTAAAAGAAAAAAAAAAAAAAAGCAAAAAATGACTAGTGATGAGAGCAGTGACAAATCCTGGGCTTGATGCCACTAATGTTATCACTTGGTTATCTATTGGCTTTCTCCTAACTGCAGTGATGGATTCTTTTCTGCACTTCCTGTTTTTGTGATCCTTGCAGCAGTGTCTCATTCACTCTCTGTGTGTCTCTCTGTATTGCTTCTTCCAATCACCATCAACTCTCCTTTATTTTTCTCTTTCTCTCTGCCCTCTATCATCCAGCCTCTTAGAAGTGGCTATAACATTTCCTTTAGCAACATTTCCAGGGGTTGCTTTTTCTCATCTAGAGCTTTGGAGATTCATCTTTCTCACCAAAATGATAATTGAATATATGGTTTTAAAAGAGGTAGAATGAAAATATGTAAAAGTACTCACCTGCCTCTTCAATTCTGAAAATTCTAGAAAAAAAATTGTACTTTTTTTGGTAGGAAATTTGTTTTTCCACATTGTGGCATTTTGTTTTCTTGAGAAATGATCTTCCTTAAATTTCCCTGAGCAGTGTTGTGGTCTCCTTTGGATTCCCAGGATTAACACAGTGACTAGCACATTGGATGTGCTTACAAACTGCTAAAGCAAAGAATCGTTATTACTGTTGGTATAAAAATCACTTAGGGATAATTGGGATGATTACAATATTTAAGTCAGTGCTCCCTTTATTGTGCAGTGTATCTGTTGGCAACACTGAAACTCAGATCTTTTCTATTCTGGGAAACATACAGTCAGAAACACACTGACACGTACCTCTCAGAAATGGCTGGAGGACTTTCACATACACACCTCGCAAATGCATCTCCAACCTGATTAAATGAGCGGTGAAATACTCACCTCGCCCTTCAGTCTAATACCAACGGTGTTGTGCACAAGTGTGTGTAATGCCAAAAGCTGCAGCACTTTGCAGAACCACTTCGTTCTTTAAGAATGTCCTAGGCTAGGGGGCCGGGAAGTTAGCTCAGTGGTTCTGGCGCCTGTCTTGCAAGCGTAAGGACCCAGGTTCGATTCCTGGTTACCGCATACCATACTGGGCATGGAGACTCACACCCAGCAGCAACCAGTACCACACTCTACAGTGCCAGGCGTGGTGGCTCACGCCTGTAATCCCAGCACTCAGGAGGCAGAGGCAGGATGATTGCTGTGATGTGAGTTTGAGGCTGAGCTCAGGGCCAGCCTGAACTACAAAGTGAGACCCTGTCTCAAAAAAAAAAAAAAAAAAAGAATGTCCTAGGCATAAAACAGTAGTATTTTTCATTTCCCCCTGTTCGCAAGCATGTCTTAGCTGGCCTACTTGAAATACTGTTAAGAAGCTTAGGGGATCCATAATTATTATCTGAGAATTCTGTTTATATTTTTGGTTACAGCAAAGAGACTTTAAAATTTGACTTACAAAAAGAGACTGAATACCATATGATTAATTTTTCACAAAAACAAAGAACAAACTAAGAAGCAAAGGAATTCATTATCCCTCCTAAAATAAATTAATGTACAAATTTGGAAAAGGTCATTCTATTTGAAACTTTTATTATGCAAAAAAGAGATGAGGATCCTTTTGAAGTGTTTATTATAATGATTTGCCATGGGACAGAGTTATGAAATCACTATGGATTATTAACGTGCAGATGTTCTGCATTATGCACTGCTGGTGCACTAGTGAGGTGAAAAATAGCCCAAGACATACACACCCTTGGCTCTTTGTGAACATATATTATGTTCAGAAAAGAAAAGGAGCTCACTAGTGTTGCAGTAGATGGATAATCTCAAAGCATAATTTCTGTAAGACCAGTGACATTTCTGTACGCTCTGATTTCTTCTGTCTAGAAAAGATCATTCCTTTTGGCTTTATCATGAGACTGTTAATGTAGAAATTTCCTGAACGGAGGATAGAATATTATAGTGATGCCATCAACAAATTTAAAGTCACAATACATGAATTCACGTGCTACTTTTCTGTTTCCCCAGATGAAACTGAGCAGATGTTAATCATCATGTGCCACACATTGGTGAATATTTTTACTAGCCTATCATAAAGATATTTTAGAATAAAAGACTAAGTCATAAAGAAAATAAAACACTAACTGCTAAAAGCAATACATTTTGTTATTGCAATGGGTTAATAAGAGTAAGATGTTCTCAGTGACTAGACTGAGACAAAGGTGGATCCTATGATACTAACTTGCTCTTGTGTGTCTCTGAAGGAATGTTTCACAATCTAAAAGAGGTTCCTGCCCATGTGCCTTCCGCTCAGTTATATGTGGGGAAGGGACTGTCAGGGTTTGAAATTGCATCAAGCTACACTTCCAGAGTGAGTTTTAGTTTAGTTTGTTCATTAAATTTTTGCATCCCGCTCCGTTTGTTTGTTTGTTTGTTTGTTTTATGAGGCAGGATCTTGCTGTGTATTCTGTTCTGGCCTTCAACTTACTAAGTAGCCCAAGCTGCCTTTGAACTCTCTGATCTTCCTGCCTCTGCCTCTTGAGTGTTGGCATTATAGGCATGTGCCACCATGCCTGGTGCATCACTTTTTTAGTGTCAGAAGGATTTCCCCAGCAGTTTGCCTTTCATATATTTATGTAAGCATTTACAATATGTGTATCATTTTAAATGATTTTTAAGAAAATCTCTGGAGTAATTTTCTTTGCTTCAGTTAAAAGATTGCTGTGTTTCTTAGGGAGTCTGAAGTTCAGGATGCTGCTTGAGTATGTGCAGATACTAGTAAGTGGTGGTTCCAAAGTGAGGCTGACAGGACCCATAAACTATCTCCTACACAAAATAATTAGGAGATTTTATCTATTATTTTATTTAATAACTGCCATATCTTGGTTCTATAAAGTGGAGGTAAAAATATAGCATGTACTCATTTCTATGATCATTATCTCTGAATATTATTTAGTTAGATATTTAAATAATGCATATTCTTGAGAAGTAGAATGATTTTCACTAATGAGATAATTTTCTGTATTTTAACAAACCAAACTGCTCTATGTGGTTTGGGTACAAATGGATCATGTAATGAAATGCTGGAGGAAATGAAGTTAGCAGAGTGACCTTGGAAAGTTGGCTGACACTTTTGATCCTCTGTGTTTTCTTCCATAAAATGAGAGAATGATAATACCAAACCAGACACAGATTTGTGGTGGAAAGCAAACAGTGCTTATACATTGTGCAAAGCACAACAAGTTGTTCAATAGTCTGTGCAATTCTTCATATATTTAGATGTCTCTGGGACCTTAGAAATATCAGTTAAATACATTTCAGTCTGGCAGCCTTTCTTTTTTCTTGAAATATTTTCATTGAAAGAAAAGCTATCTATTCTCAGTCATTCCTTTTCTTTCTTTGTTTTATTCTCCTCTCATGCAAACCTCTTGCACATTGCCATCACTTGCTCTTTGATCTTCTTGCTTCAATCCTCAGCCATAGTAACTGGGATTTTCCTTAACACAATGATCTCTCTGTCTACACCAGTCTCATGAATCCTATTTCTCAGTCTGGATAACAGCACTTACCCAATCAATCTCTAAGGCCTGAAATGTTGCTATTATAACTTTCCCATTCAAATTACTAGTATGTGTTAAATTTATGGCTCATTGATTTCTCAAATCTCTTTACAGTCTTTGCCCAAGTCTCTCATATTTACACTGCTGCACTAGTTTCCCAGTTTTCCTCTCATTAGTCTTCTCCAGACAATGCATTCTGTACCAGTCTATTAAAGCCATCTTTCTAAAACACACTTGGAACTTTGTTTCCCAGTGCTTTGTATTGTTTTGATGGCTTCCTGTACTTCAGAACAAAGTACAAACTCTACATCTAGCAAGCTGATTTCATGCTGTTTTCCCATATGCAACTCGCACTAGGCGGAATGTCCTGGTGGGATTTCCCAAAATAGAGCTTCAACTCCAAAACTCTGTGCCTTTGTGTCCTTTTCTTCAACTACTTCCTCTTCTTTTCACCTTTCATTGCTTAGGAAAATATTTGCCTCAAACATGACTTCCTTTCTGAGGTCTTACCTGTGCTGGAGACTGGTTGAAACTTGTACTTCTCTGTGATTTAAACGAATCTTTTATATACCAGAGCTACAGCCTTTGAGATTCTATCATAGGTATATTTTTTTTCTCACATTTACCTTTTCACTACTTGAACTTTTTCTTCTTTGGTATTATTTTTCCTAAGTAAGCAAAGAAACAAATAATGATCATGTTAAATGTTGCCTAGAGAATGAATTACTGATGCCTGAGTTGAGCCTCTCACTCCTTCTCCTCTACGAGTTAATAAGGACAGAGGAAGGCAGGGAAAATCTTGAGAAATGGGAAAAAACCTGAAGGACTGGTGATAATAACCTGCCATCATTTCACAGGAAGAAAGCTCTTACCCTCTTTGTTTTGTGCTTCAAAGAGCTTTTTTCTTCCTCTGACTCACGTTGTTTGTGACAAGTCAGAGCCTGTCTTCTGTTTCTCTATTTTATCTGTAAAGCAGATTTGTAGACATTATAGTGAAATGAATTATATGTCAGGATACATTTTTCTGAGGTTTTGGATTAGTAAATGGTTTTCTTTTCCAGAGAAATATTAAAAACTGGTGACTCTGATAAATAATGGTTCTTATTTTTTTTAACAATATACTTATCTCTACCCTAGAGATCTTGTTGGTATATTCATATTTATTATCAACATTATGGGTGAACATATGTTAAAAGAAAAACTTTTATTTATGCCAGGTTATTTGCCTATAATCTCTTTATAGAATAAAAATCCAAGCTCTAAGTTAGAAATGAAGAAAAGTTATAATCAACATATTGTTATCAGAGAACTGTGATGTGCAGTGGTGTGATCGCCTTCCAGAAGCCCACAGATTCATCCTGACAGGGAGCTGATGTATCATATTGTTATGGCAACGGAAAGTCTTCTTAGACTTAAATTTGTTTATGTAGCAGGTCAATAACTTTAAAAGCTTATCCAATGCTTTTAAAGAACAACTCATTCTATTTCTGTGGTTCGTACAGTATGCTAAAAAAAAAATCACGGCAATTTTGCAAATGGTAATTTAAATGTTCTTCACTTTTGTTTACAAAGTACACAGTTATCAGCCTAAAATTGTTACGGCTGAGTGTGTTGTTTTGCACTTGTTTTGCTTCAATATAGATCTGTCGGGGTGAACGTTTTATTCAGCATATTTACTACATGGATACTCAGGAACTGTGTTGAGTATGTAAATACACATATTCTCTTACTGAAGCAATAGCAATGTAAAGCACAGAGCTACATAAAACTGCTGAATATTCAAAGCTTAATGTTTTGTTCCAAACAGTCAGAATTGTGCAGTGCTCTCGATTCTTTCTGCATGATGCAGACGCTTCTTTCACTCAGAGTCTCTGTAAACACTGAGGAGAAACAATGATCGATGTCTTGCTCACTGCAGAGCGAGCCAGCCAGCAGAAGGGCTTTGACACCTCTTGCCTTGGAGCACGGTGCTATCAGCTGGGGGAATGGGAATGCAAAGGATGGAGAGGAAGGAGGGAGAAAAAGGGAGAGAGAGAAAGAGAGAGAGAGGGAGGGAGGGAAGGAGGGAAGGAGAGAGAGAGAGGGAGGGAGAGAGCTAGAGAGAAAGAGATTTGCCTTTGTATTTCTTAATCCCTTAGTGTTAACGATGGAAATTCAATATGCATTAGATTATTCCCTCTAATGCAGCAAAATGTTTTTGTAAGTTAGCTCTGTCTTTAAGGAAGCATGTTGATGAAGGTTGTGAAGTAAAGATGAGTGTGAAATGAAGAAGACACTGTGATGCTAGTAGTTCTGAATTAAGAAAAAAAGGCATTTGATGACTTAAAAAGTAACCAAGTAACTAAAATGGGAACTGAAATCTTCCATGTGCCATTTTTTTCCACAGTCAAATATTTGCTTGGGTGTAAGCAGACATGAGTGACGAAAATGATAAGGTGTGTGACTTTCAGTAGGTTATTTTTTTAAATGCCCAATTGTCCATGTCTTGTTTCTATTTTAATTGTTTGATTGTTATTCTAGCTTATTACAGATCAAGCCATAAACTTAAAGAGCTAAAATACAGTAGTATTTGTGACCATTTATCTGCTGTCAGTTTTCCTAGAAACATGCTTTCATAAACTCATAATTTGATTTTTTTAGACTCAATTTTAGGGTTAGAATATAACTATTTGTAATTATTTTGAATTCTTTAACCATGCACAGTTTAGGAAAACAAATTAATAGTATTGTGTTAGCTAAACATCTCTCAGAAGCTCTGTACTTACTTCTTTATTCCCATTATTGGGAAATCAACTGAGCTACTAATACTTCTGGTGACCAGATAGAGTTCTCCTTTTAGAAAGACAAAATCATTTCAAATGGTATGGTGCCAGTGTGCTACATCCCTGGCCCTTCATAAAACTATTTCAATGTGTCATCAAGCAAGATATCCCAGGGCATTTGTTTTAAATGCTTGGATTTAGACTGGACATTTTTGTTGGCAGCTCAAGCTTGGCACTGTGTGTGACTATTACAGGTTCTCAGTAGATCTCTTACGACTTGGGAGATTGAAGATTTTCTCTAAATCTCTGCAATGGAAACTTCCTTTCAAAGGTTTTGGTTGACATTGTATATCAAGTTAGTAAGCATGTAGACTTCAAGCATTTTTCAAAGAGCCATTGTTTTGTGTGAGATGAGCTGGAAAACAGATGGAATCTTTGTAAGTGACAGTGAGTTCCCTCTCTCACTTTTCTCAGCCTCTGCACTTGCACTAAAGGAAGATCAAGCTCATAGTCACTTGAAGGAGGGAAAAATCAATATATGGAAAAGAGGTGGACCTAATTCTTTAAAGAATGCATTTATAAGGAATATTCAGTCAGATTATAGATAAGTGAATAATGGTCCTCCTAAAAGATATGTCCTTGTTAAACGCATGCAATTTTTTTACCGTTATTTTATTGGGAAAAGAAGGTCTTTGAGGATGTGACTAAGTCAGTGATCTAGAGATGACAAAAATCTAGTTATCTGGCTTATCTAGGTGAATCCTAAGTCCTATGATAGTGTCTATATGTAGAAAAGGAGATAGGGGACAAACAGAAGAAATGAAGGTAATGTGAACATATAGGCAGAGTCTGGGAGGAACCTCTGTTTGCAAGGCCAGGAACGCCACCTGCCATGTGGAGCTGAAGAGGCAAAGGACAGAACTTCCCCTGAAACCATGTTGGAGCACATCCTGCTTAGAGCCTTGACTTCAGATACTTGGCCTCTCAACTGTGAAATGACACCTCTGTGCTCTGTGTTGGGTACCATCAAATGTGTGTGTGTGTGTGTGTGTGTGTGTGTGTGTGTGTGTGTGTGTGTGTGTATATATATATATATATATATATATATATATATATATATATATATACATACATACATACATACATATATGAAATAATACACAAGAGGTCCCTGGACATGACTTAAATGAATATATAAGCTTGGTTCATTGGTTCATTGCTACAACCTGTGTAGAGTCCTGGACAAAGAAACTAGATCACCTCTGAGCAGCTATTGGGGTACTTTTGACTTATTCCTCTTTTTTACTTCCTTGACTATTATGCACCAAGCTATTCCAACATCAGTGACTTCCACTTCTCATTTCCCTTCTTCATCCCACCTTCCCATCTTTGATTTCAAAATCAATCCCATTTTTATGCTAATAAAATACAGTTTATTCTCCACAAAATATTGTCTCTTAAATATTGAATTTTTATGATCTAATCTTTTACAACTTTTGAACTTTTCTCACAAATATTTAGAAAAGGGCTGGCTACTCAGCACAGTCTCTTCTGTTGCTTTCATTTCTAGTCACTGGGTATTTTTCTCCCTGATAATTATTAATATCCCTTATGACTAATATCTGCTATCCTCCTAAAAGTCATAGAAGATCCTCTGATTGAATAATAAATAATAAGTTTTGTTTCTATTTAGCACTTTTTTGTGCAAAAGCTATGAAAATAAATTCTGATCATGGAAAAATAAGAGGTTGTGGCTTGTTTTATGAGCAGAAATATAATTTCCAAGGCATCATAGAGATAATTGACTTAAATCAGATGGATATTTATCCATTCTTATTTTAATATCCAGAGACAGAAATACCACTGTAATTGCAGTGGTAAGAGTGTAGACAAGGCTATAAGCATATCATGACTTCTTTCTTTGTTACTATGAGATACATAGATACATAATGGCAGAAGCGAGGTGTGTTATAGCTGATATAACAGTTATACAACTATGGCTTTGATTGTATATACAGAACATGGAGTGTGTTGGCTAAGGGTGGAAAAAATTTGGGAAAAAGTGAAGATAATTAAAATATCTAACCACAATGAGAATATTTCAATACTATAGTTTCTTTGATAGCACCTTCTAAAAAATATTCTACTTATCCCTAATGTAGTTCTTGTGAAACTGTTCTCTTATGTAATAATCTGACTTTGTGTTAATTAAAATGTATTCTAAGTTCAAAAATGAATCTATATAATAATTAAACATGATCTTTTAGATTAGATAGATAGGATTAAAATGCTAACTCTTAATGTATGTACATACATCATTTGACTTATTTACATGTGAATCATTTTCTACACTATCATCAAAGTAGTAATATTACCTACCTAAAATAGTTTGAAAAATTAAAAGCATCAATGCCTACCAAACAGAACAATAGTTGCCATATTGTAAGAGATCATTAAGTATATATTACTGGCCATTCCTTAAGTTAGACAGTGGAAATCCTAAACTGTTTTTATAGTACAAACTGAGGGAGGGTGAAATGAAGCATGTAATTTAGTATGAATCAAGCATAATCTGCTTTGCTTCCAGTGTATTCGATGTCTTGACAATAATTTAGGGAATTCACATACGCATGTCAAAGGGACTGACTGATACACAAAAGAAGATGCTCCCACCACGAGGTATCACTCAATTTAAACTCTAATACATTAAAATAGAAAATGAATTAAAGTCAACTTACAGTGCTAATAGCACAGAAGGATGCTGAATCAACAGAGACCCTGAATTTACTAGAATTATACTTTACTTGTTGAATAGATTATATAAAGTTAACAAGAGAAGGGAAGATCTACAAATCTTGTTGCAGCAATTTATATTCTCAAGAAAGAAAGTAAAAAAGTGATAGAAAGGCACAAAAGTAGATTAGCTGTTCAAAATTATTCAGAGTGCTATAGAAGTAAATTAGGGTTCCAAATGTAGCCATTTGTCTCCTCAGCAACTCACTACAGAAGAACTCAGAGGCAAGCTGGTCATGGAAGAATAGGAACCAAACCACAAAGGGAGATTCAAAGCAGATATTGAGTCTATATTTTCTGTTGTAATACAATCAAGAGCAGAAATCCCGGGAATCTCAGAGCACAGTGATGGGGATGGAGGTAAGCCTGCACAAAAGATGTGCCTGCATTTTGTTCCCTAGAAATGGGAGGATGTCTGCAGACCTATGCATATATCGTTGGGCCTTGATTGTCCTCAGCTGTTCTTCTGTTGCTTTGTACAATATGGTTCTGCACCTGAGCCCCATTTTCTGTCGCTTTGTGAAAATGTAGTTCAAAGCATCTGTGTTTCAATCAACCAGTTCCCACCAAGGAGTGGAGCTCTTTGAAATAAGTGCTAACTGGTTGTGGGAACTGAGAAGAGTTATGTGGTGCTAGTGATGGGACCCAAAGAATGTCAAAAGAGAAACAAGAGAATAGAATCCCAGAACTGGCCAAAGTCCTGGAGGTCTACTGGGAGCACCTTACATTTTAAATGAGGAAATGTAATCAAGACAAAATAAAATAAATAAACTAAAGCCAAACATTTGCAGAAGGAACATGACTTCATACTTCTGACCCTAATTTATTCAACAGACACTGACTACTCACCTGGTGAGTGGTGGCAATACATCACCAATGATGAAAAGATGGAAAGCTTCTTCTCAAAACTTCTGTCATGCAGTGCACAAGCTAGATAGAAGAACAATAATTTAATAATGTTGATGGTAAGAATGAGTCTGTGGGCTGAAGATTTAGTTCACTGGTAGCATGCCTACCTTGCAAGTACAAGGACCCAAGTTTGATGCCCAACATTATAAAAAAAGAATGTCTGTGCTCCTCCTGAGCATGCATTTGGACCACCTAAGTTAACCTGAAGTATTTTCTGACTGCCATGGACAAGGGCTAGCTCTGTGCTGTCCGTCTTTTGCCTTTTAAGGTAGGTGTCTCTTTTGCTCTTGTCCTACACTTGGATCACCATGCATGTTAGTCTATAAGAGATATAAAATGCTTCTTGGTCTATGCTTGTCCTATTTAGAAGATTTGTCATCCAAGAAATGCATTTGTAGGATTTCTTCCAATGAGCCCCACCTGTACCCTATGCTGACTGAGCTGAGAGATTTTGAACTTCAAGCCAGTTTCATAAGGAAATGAGAACCTAAGACTCAGAAGCAGAAAATGAGTATATGTGACAAATAGGAGAAATGTAATTGTCATGACTAAGAGTGAACATCTGTGGTAACTTATCTTCAAGGCCTTCCCCAGGTGAATGAGCATCTACACCAAGATGTGAGGTCTAATTGCTTTTCTGTTAAATCCTGTCTTAAGTGACCTGCATACGCAAAGAAACATACAAAAAGTGATATTCAAGGACACTCAAGTGTCCATGCTTGAGAAGCTTCTTTTTTTCAATTAATTAATTTTAAATTAAAATTTTTTTTAAAAATTCAAATCTTTACTGGTACATTATGAATATACATAATCATCGCATTCAACATAGAGAGTTTGTACCAGAATATGACGTGACTTGATTCTCATTTTCCTTTTCCCCCACCCACCCTGCAATCCCCAGCCCCTATACACATAAGCTTTGTTTCCTTTTTTAAAAAGTTACTATCACATACTTTTTCCCCTTGTTATTTACCCCTACACCTTATTTCCTTCTAAATATTTTCTATTTTACAATATCTACTACACATAGTAGAACTCAATTACATCTTCATTTTCTCATACCAGAGAAAAGATATGATATTTACATATTTGTGACCTATTTATTTCACTTATGAGGATGTCCTGAAAGTACATCCATTTGTGTATGAATGACTCAATCTTATCATTTTTTATGGCAGAATAATACACTATGCTATAAAAGAACCACATCTTTATCCAGTCTCCAGTTGATAGATTTAGCTCTCACAAACCGAGCTGCTATAAACTTAGGTGCGCATATGTTGCTCTGATATGAGTCTTTTAATTCTTTTGTGTATATTACCTAGCAGGAAAAATGGCCAGGTCAATCGGGACTTCTAATCCTAGGTTTTGAGGAATCTTCACACTGATTTCCACAGAGGTTGTATGAGTTTACACTCCCATCAAGAGTAGAGAAGGATTCCTTTTTCTCTGCAGCGTCGCCAACATTTATTGCTGGCTAATTCTGAGATAACAGCCGCTCTTTGTGGAATGATATGAAATCTTAGTGTTGTCTTCATATGAATCTCTCAAATGACCAGTGATGTTGAGCATTTTTTCATATACTTCTTAGCTACTTTTACTTCTTCCTCTGAAAAGTGTCTGTTTACTTCAGATGCCCATTTTTGAATTGGGTCTTTAAATCTGAGTGGGCTGATTTTTTTTAACTTCCTTATAGATTCCAGATAGTAGCCCTTTGTCTGAGAAACAGCTGTTAAAGATTCTTTCCCATATTGTCAATTGCCTTTTTCCTCTGTTGGTGGTTTCCTTTACTGTGCAGAAGATTTTTAATAGGATAAGATGCTGTTTGTTGATTTCGTCTCCCAGTTCTCATGCTATAGAGGTTTTATTCATGAAGTTTTTCCCCAAACCACTGTCTTCAAGAGTTTTACCTACCCTGTTTTGCAGTAGGTTTAGTGTTTCTGTTTTGAATATTTAGGTTACTCATCCACTTTGATTGTAGCTTCATACACAGTGAAAGAGATAGGTCCAGCTTTAGTCTTTGGCAGGTGAACTTAGCATCCATGCTGCAAGAGCCAAACACATGAGAGGCCATAGCTGACTTGCCCAGATAAACTCCATAGCCATAGTTGGCATTAACTCCTGCCACTAGCCATATACATGTGTCACTTTGCACATCCAACCTAGTGCAGTATTTGGGTAGCTGTAGACCCAGCCAACAACTGCCTGCATAATGCATCTCAAATGGGAGCTTCCAAGCTGTGGCCAGCCAATTTGCAGACCAGGGAAGAGAATAATAATTCATTTTAAGCTCCTAAGATTTGAAATGATCTGCCATACAGAAAAATACTATTTCATTGATGAAAAAGTGAGTTACTAAAGGCACTAGATAACTTTCTGAAAGTCATAGCATAGAGGCCAGATTGAAGAATTTCAAGTCAAATTATTTAATTCTTCTCTGTCATTTATTACCCACTCTATTTTATTTCTTCTCAGTGTCAGTATTTCAGACACTTGCTATATGACCTCTTTCAAATCTGATTTGTCATCTACAAAATGCAAGTATTAAATACTCTTAGCTCATAATTGTGTGTATTTATATTTGAAGTTAAGTGACTTATCATGAGTAACACAACATGCAAATGATAGAGCCAGGATTTTAACAAAAGATATAATGGTTTAAATACTAAAATTCTGTCAAGAATTCAAGTATTAAGGAATTTCTTCCCAATAAGAAGTGTTCACATGTGGGCATTGAGAGCTGATTGGGCCATATGGAAGCTAATTTTGGCAATTAATTAACTAATAAGTTCTTTGGCTGAATGAGGCAGGGCATATTTGGAGGAAGGAGATGACTAGGGGCAAAGTTCTGAGGATTATATCTCCTCTTATGGTCTTCACCTTTCTTCTTATTTCCTGTATACCATGAGGTGAGCAGCTTCCCTCCACCATGCCCTTCACCTTGTTATTTCTCTCTTGCAGCTAACAGACCACGAGGTGAAATCTTGAAAATTGATTGGGAAATACAATACTTCCATGACAAAGAACAGCTGAGAAACTTCATGAATATTAAACTAGCCCTCTAAAACTTTCTAAACAATATCTTAGAAAAAGACAATGAAAGTTACACCTTAACAATACCCAACAGAGTGCTCAACTCCTTTTGACAAGGCAACAAACTCAAAAAGGGGAAAAATAATAAAATGAACCTTCTTCTTTTAACCTGTATGTTATATATTTTGTCTCAGCAACAGAAAGGTGAAAGATACATACAACATTTTTATTTCTAACTTTGAGCTCTTAATTGTTATACAATATTGCTCGCTAAGAGCTGGAAGATAAGTGCACATCACATCTTTACTTTTCCAAGGTTATTTTTCATAAACAGCAGCATCTGACAAGTGTGAAGCCATACTGAGGAAACAGATGTTCCTGTAGCAATAGTTGGAGAATGCGTGAGCTAACCATGAAAAGAAGCTGACGTGGAACATTGACTAACTCTACTTATTAATACATTAATTGCAACATAATTAATACATTGTAATATTTGTCTTTTTCGAGCATGTCATTTGATACTCAGAAATACACAATTAGTGTAACTATCTGATTTCAAACTTTAACATCCCCACAAAAACCCTGCACCTAAGAGTGGTGACTCCCTCCTTAGTTTATCATATAAAAAATACTGTTGTAACTTTTGCCTTCTTGAAAACATTAGTAGATACCCAAGATCTGTTAGAATTTGGATGACTTGAATATTCCCATTGAATGTTATTTAATTAGAGTACTGTTGGCTACAGCTGGCATATAGCAGTGACATTCTAACAAACCTGTTGCGTCTTACATTCGTTACTTTCTGATCACTAGGACAGAATACTAATTGCCAGCAACTCAGAGGAGGAGAGGTTTTTAATAGCCCACAATTTCTTTTCTTGGGTGGCTGACTCCAAGACAGAAACATCAAGGCATAAGAGCCTGGAGGAGGAGAAAACCTGCTCATGTCATGACCACCAAGAGAAGGCAGAGAGAATGAGAGGAAGGGCTGAAGGCAAGAATACACCATCTAGGTTACACCCAGGTGACTCTCTGCTCTGACCAGGTCCCACTCCAAACAGTCAGCTACCGGTCATCACTGGAGGAGTTAACTGATGAGAGGATAGCAACATCATGATCATCACTTTCAAAAACACACTAGGCTTTGCGGGGACATTTTAGATCTCAAACATAACACATGTAACTATAATGTAGTATGATATAATATGGTGTAATAATGTAGCCTGTTTGCCTCCCTAGTGTAAAAACAAATCAAATTTAAAAATTTCTCCAAAGTGAAAATATCTGCTGATACTCTAACTGGAAAAAGGGTTTATTTCCTGTAGTGTGTATCAGACAGTAATTATACCAAACCGTCTTCCCCGTGCAACGTGTACCAATAGCAACCCCAACGATATATTCAGTTTGGGTGCTGGGTTTAAAACTAAAATAGAGACAGAATCTTCTGTACAATAGCTAGCAAAGACATTTGTCTCTGTTATATTTAGTTTTGGGACAAAATACCCAACATCCAAAATTAAAAGAAGAAAGGTTTATTTTGGCTCACAGTTTGTAGTGGGTTCACTCCATCACCGGCTGGCATGGCAGAGGAGAAACAGGTGAACACCTTCATGGTGGGCAGAAAACAGGGCAGAGGGCACCACGTGATGGGCAACTATAGCAGTTTCCTTCTTCCCCATTTGTATTCTACCGAGGCTTCGTGGCTTTGAGTGGGTGCCAAACCAAGCAGTGGACTAATGTAGTAATATCACACTCTCCATCCCAGGACCACACAGTCTACATCCAGCCAACTCTGAAAAAGCTCCACCTATGACTGCTCGAGGCTTTGGGAAGATATCTACATACAAGCGATAACATTGTTATGGACTATATCGTGCCCCTTGCCCAATGTCTGTGTTGAAACCTTAACCTTCAGTATGACATTTTGGAAATAAGACTGAGAGAGAGGCCATGAAACATAAATGAGCGTATAGGGTTAGCGTTCCAATCCAATCGGACGGGTATTCTTATGAGAAGAACACCAGGGATGCGAGTCCATGGCGGAAGTGCTTTGTGAGGACACCCGGAAGGCAGCTATTGGAAAACCAAGGGAAGAGATCTCAGGAGACATCAAGGATGCTAGAATTTGGATTTTGGACTTCCAGCCCATTGAATTTTGAATAAAATAAATTTATGTTAATGGAGAACCTAATCTGTGGTACATTCTGTTATGGCAGCCTGAGAAGCTACTACTGACGATATCATGAGACTGTCTCATGTGTGTGTGAGACACTGTCTCACTGTGTGTGACAGTGATAATTTCTCCAGAACTGTTCTAAACATCTGCCTTCCCCAATGTCTGTGAGCTATGATATCTTCCATGTGGCTAGAAACATGCTAGACCTCCCACTTGTAGTCTAGAATGTAGACTCATTTTGTAGCCTCCAAAAGAAGATGAAGTAGATCTTGTGTTTCATGCTGGAAAGATCATAAATTTTTCTACCTAAGGAGCTTTTATGAATTATAGGGAAATAATGCAAGGAATGTTAACTACCTTAAACGTATTTTTCACTGATACATTATTATAGATGTACATCCTACGGCATTTGCCTGTAGACATATATTAAATAACCTAACACAAATCTGTACAATCCATTCATGGTGATGAAACTCTCAGTGTTATTTTTAATAACATCACAATTTCAAAGATAAAATATAGATTAACATCTTTTCAAAAAATTAGCCACAGGATGATGTGAATTAAATACATCATCCTTATAATCAAAAGTTTTAAGGAGTTTTGAAATGCTTCTCTTGGTGATTAGCTTTTGAAAATGGCCTTTACAAATAGCCAGTGTGCACAAGCTCAGATAATACAAGTATGGGCAGCAAGGACACAGTGTGAAAAGGAAGAAAGTGAAAGGCACACATCACTGAGGTGAAGAGATTAGAATGGAATTATGAGTCGGTGCTGAGCTTTTATCTTTTTAGCTGTCAGTATCTCAACATTTATTGCATTCTTTTTAGGAAAACATTCAATGCAAATCTCAGAAAAATGACAAAAGCCACTATTTGCCTACAGATTTATAATTCTAGTGACTAGCAGGATGGAAAATAATAGACTTTGTGGACCATTTCTAATGGTTGTCAACTTTCAGAAGTGCAAAGCATGCTAACGATGTCTTTTATTAGTTCTTTGCAGTAAAGTTCAATTAAAGTTGAAAATAATTTCCATGAAATAATAGCTTTTATATATTATTCTAGTGAAGAGTGTGAGGTTTGAAAAATCATGGAGGAAGATTACTAAGATTTTTTTTTTTTTTTTTAGATTTTTGAGACAGGGTCTCACTTTGTAGTTCAGATTGGTCCTGAACTCAGCCTTGACCTCAGCAATCCTCCTGCCCTGAGTGCTGGGATTATAGGGGTAAGCCAACATGCCCAGCATCGTGGTATGTGGTACTGATTGCTAGTGGGCATGAGTCTTCATGCCCAGCATTGTTGTATGTGATTACCAGGGATCAATCCAGGGTCTTTGCACTAACAAGGCGGGTGCTGGAACCCGCGGGGTGCTGAGCTAAATCCCTGGCCCTCTGATTTCTATCATGCAAAGAGATATTAGCCCAACATCCAGATGAGAAAATAGAATCTGAAAGTTTAAATGACTTAAATAGCATCACTCATTATGACTTGGTCTCCGATTGATCAGTGTTGAGATGTGAGGCCTAATGGGAGATATTTGTGTCATGAAGCTGATGATCAGTCATGAGTAGACTAATGTATGTGAGTTCTCCCCCTTGTAGGTCTAGATTAATCACTGCTACACTGGGCTAATATAAAGTATTATATAAATATAATACCCTTTTGTGTCTCCTGTAGGCACTGCTTGCCATTCTTTTGCCATATAATCACCTATCACATTATAATGTATCATGAGACCCTTGGCAAGAGGTAGCCCATAATCTTACCTTAAAATTGAGAGTTACATAAAAGCTTTTTTTTTCTTATGAATTACCCAGTCCCAAATATGAACCATAGAACATGGGCCACAACATGGTCTTGTTAGTGGGTGAAAAAATAAACCATTTTTGATAGAAGCAAGTTTTATTGTATGAAGTTTAATATAATTCTTCAACAAAATCAGATAGTGGCAATTAGTCATACTTCTTAATCAAGCAGAAAAACATTTCAGGTGATGACTCATTGAACTCTTTTATCTTTTTTAGTATCTTTACTGATGACTTGGCTAAGTTAAAGCCTAATTTTCATATTTATGAATAATCATAAAAAGAACATCATCACACAAATGTAAAGAAATTCAAAATGTAAGGAATTAGTGAGAAATAAGTAAGAGAGCTAGTAAAGATGATTTTTATAGTACTGAGGGAGTATATAAAGAGTACTTATGAAGACCATGTTTTTAATGTTGTTGTGATTTCAAGCTTAACAACTAACTACACTCGTGAATCTGTTAAATATCACATATGGAGATGAGAAAATCATCTTTCCACTCTAATTTGCACCAAAACCTTTCTATCCAGTGTATGTTCATATTTTACTATTATGTTTTTAAGAAATGCTGAGAAACTGAACAGTATGAAGAAGAGCAATAGTGACATAATCATTAATGGTCTGAGAAGTAAATCTTACTACCACAGGTTAAAAGGTTTGGCATTTAGTCCATAGAGGAGAAACAATTATTATCCTCAAATGCTTGACATTCTTTTTTGGTCTGACACTGTTATAGACTGAAAAATAAAAATAAATTTATATTTTTTCAGAAAAATCTTAGTCACAGTTTTGAATATTATCAAAATTAATGTGATGGTTGAGGTAAATAAAGCATCTTAAGAATTCTGGCCTTGATACAAGATGAAGATGGTCATATTCCTCGCTGCAAAATCTGAATTGCTTTTATAATTCAGATATTGTTAATAAATATAATGGAACTTGATTTTCTTGTTTCTTTAGCGGCTGAGCTTGTCACAACCTGTGAGATAGACCTGCTGTGGAGGTGTTAGGGACACATTCTTTCCTACATCTCCTGTATCTCAAAGGTTATGTGCTTGTCTTTGAGGTTAAAACCCAATTGCCATTGACTCATGAAAAGCAAGAAAAGCATCTCTCAGAGAGAATACAAGTTTCATGGTATAAAGTGAAGAGAAAGTTCAAAATGCATTGTTTTAAGTTGTCATGTTCCCACCGGTGTATATAAGGGGAGCTAAAAATATTGTCTCTACTCGGGTAATAAAATGCTTAGCTTGAGCATTTTGTGTGTGTATTTGTGGAAAAGGCCTTTGTTAGACAGTGATATCAGGAAGAATACTATCAGTTTTGTACACATATCAAATATTAGCATATCTATTTCTTTACATTCTCAAAAATCACCAGAAGAGCAGCCAACAGTGCTGCTGGAAAATAGATACCTTTTCTCTAAAATCAGAAGGCTTAGACATGCCATCGCTCTAGGACTTGCCTATACTGTGTTTGTTATGGTTGTTTTAATTATTTCTGTCAATTACTCTTCAAATATAGAAATACAGAAACTTCTAAAATTTCTTAAATTCTCTGAGTGAATTTAAGAATTAAGTTGTATTGCTTTCTCCATTTTCTCCTATTTGTTATCAGGATTTTTATCTTAGAGTAACTTCTTTTTACAACAGTGAAGAGTCCAACTTGTAATTCTGGTCATCTCTTCTTGTAGACAAAACATTTCTTTTTTTCTTGAGACAGGGTCTCACTTTGTAGTTCAGGCTGGTCCTGAGCTCAGCTTTGATCTCACAGCAATACTCCTGCCTCTGCCTCCAGAGTGCTGGGATTAAAGATGTGAGCCACCATGCCTGGCACTGTGGCATGTGGTACTGATTGCTGATGGGAATGCCACCATACCTGGCATTGTTGTATGTGATTATCAGGGACTGAACCTGGCCCTTGTGCTTACAGGACAAATGCCAGAACCACTGAGCTAAATCCCCAGCCCAACAAGCATTTCTTGTAGCTATATTCTCATCATATCTAATGTAACTCAATCATGGGGTTCAATAACATCTCCTTTTAGTGGATATTGTTCATCTACTTATTTTTTGCATTTGGTTTCAGTGAGCATTTTCTGGTCCTGACATCATTGACAATACACTGGCAAGGTCTCATTTAATTTAATAATAATGTCAGGCACAGAATGAATATAGTTCAATTCTTACAGTTCAAATTTCATAAGCAGTGTAATAAACAACTTTATAATTCATGGAAAGACTATTAAAATAATCAATCCAAAAAACCAGACCCTCCAAGGTCCTTCTAATGAAATTGTTTATAATTTATTCATGAGAAAATATAATTTTAAAGAGAACAAATTGCAGCCTGCAACATCCTGTAAGGTTGTACTTTTTGTACATTGACATATATGTCGTGTGAGTTGTTCCACTTTATCATAATAACTGGAGATAGAAATTATTTGTAAAAGCTCCCAAATAGCTTATTAGATTGTACATGAATAAATATGTAGCATTAGACTTATCAGACTTAGTAATTAAATCTCATTTTGCCTATCTCTAACATATAAAGTTTTAAAGAATTATTATGACTACATAACAGACTTTTTTGTATGAAATAGTCATACTAATTTAGACAAATAATATATTTTTACAAAAGAACTTTCTAGGAAATTAAAACCAAATTTATTTGCTTGCTTTTGTTGTACTGTCTGACTGACTAGTCATTTACGTGAAGGTGTTTGCACTGACTGAACATATAGTTAAAGATTTTGTATTTTAAAGTCTCATTTCTAGTCACTTTTATCTAATAAGTAAGGATTGACTTAGTCTTGATATATTGAGACTCAAATTATATAGTACAAAATAATTGAGTCAATCATATTTCTGTGGAGAAAATATGACTTCATGAAACATTACATATTCAAAAATTATAGCCCTGGCACTTGTGAGACTATTTTAAATAATCACAGAGAAGAAAACTTAATGTTCTAGCTATATCTGAAAGCGAAAAATTCAACTTACCTTTTTATGTACAGTTGAAGTAATTCTTTTTGCAAATTTATTTGGCTACATTTAATACAGCTGTAAAAAATTTCTAAATAATTGACTCAGCTCTGTCACTAAAACACCCAGAATATCTATTTGCTGCTCAAACTTTTCTCATCTTTTTGATTTTGTGACTTTGCTTGGCTGAAGCCCAGTATGATTGGAGTAAGATTTGGCATCTCAGTGCAGTTTTCAGTTATCTTCTAAGTGCCTGTCGTATTGCATTGCTGATGTAGCTGATGGAAATATGGACAAGCCAGCACAGCTGTGCTACAGTAGGATGTTTACAAAGGAGATATTAATCATGGAATTCTTACAGTTAATCTTTGAACATCTACAAAAATAAGAGATTACGGAATAAGTGGTTAAAAATTGTTATAATTGTTGCTCATTAGGAAGAATCTTGTTGTGGACTATTATAGGCTTCTAACCTACACAACATTGTATTTAGCTAAGAGAATTTATATTAAAATATTCAAAAAATATATAAATAATATAAGATTTGAATTTTAAAATGTAAGATACTTTTGTATCAATAAATAAAATACCTTAACAACTTTTGTGCTGAATCCAGTCAGTCAAGTCAAGGAATCTGGTCCACACCCCTCTCCCACCCCAGGAAAAAAATTAAAAATACTACGATATTGAGATATTTCTCAAAAGTAATGTGACAGAAAAGTTTGACATGTAAGTGAAAATTTTCCGAGTGAATACAGATATAAAATCTCAAACCAAAGTAAGCATGATCACTCCCTACTTTCACTGACTGGACTTTGATTTCATGTGTGTAAACACTCAATAAACATAGTAAAGAAACTCACAAAACAAAACTAGAAGGCAGCAGACATGTTTATATTACAAGAGGGATTTACCAGGGAGGCAGCAAAAAATATACTATTCTTGCAGAAATAAGGCACTTTAAATTTACTTGACTTTAAGTGTATATACATGAGACAAAGGAAAAGAGTCTTAATTTACAGGATAATTTTGTCACATAATAATTCTTTGCCAAGAAAGAGTAAGTCATGCAAGTGACTAATCCAATTCCAGGTTTCAGTTACTCAAGACTGGCCAGACCATCATGAGGCATACATGATAAAATGATAATGCAGTCATATGTAGTGTTTCTTCTGAGAATCTAACATCTCTCTTGTTTATTTTGTAGGATTTTTCTTGGGATCAACTAGGATAATGTACTTGGAAGTACCTTGAGAAACATATTTTTTTGGGGGAAAGGTTTAAGTTCTGTAAGTTTAATAAATTCTTGATTGATACAGAAGCAAATTAGTATGAGCAATTTTAGGAAATGTAGTAGAAAGTAGAATTTAATATTTATCATCTTTGTAAGATAACTTTCTAATTTTGAATTTGCAGAAGAAATTATGAGAATTAGTGTTGACTGGGTATACTTAAAAAGCTTTCACGATCTTTTAATGATATAAAAATGAAAATTATCATAAATGGAAAACTATCTTTATTACAAATAGGTAGCATGTATATCATATAAAGATCTCCAACAAACATTAGATATATATTGAAATTCCTAGAAATAACTATAAAAAGTAAGAATTTCTGTAGATAGCAATGCATATATTAAAATAATTTCAGGAAAATTATTTCTTAAAAGTTTTATCATTCCAATTAAATTAATCTCAAGAATAATTCGATGTCAATCAAATTAACAGCAGAAAGATGATCATACCCAGGTACAAGTTATTTATTGTGAAAGTGATATACAAATATTCTTTTGAAGTAATTATAATCTTTCTTTTAGAAATTCATGCCCTTATTGTTATGGGACAATGTGACTGAATTGCGGTCAAGTTTAGAAATGTCCCCATCAGTGCGCAGACCAATAGCAGCAGTGTCTGGAGGAAAGCATGGCCCTTGGTAACTCAATCAGAGAATATCTTACTCCATTCACCACACTAAGTTCGAACATAGGAAGGAAGAATATATTCACTCGTTTTCTTTTTCACCAATTTCTGCATAGAGCTTTTCTTATCTCCTCAGGTGTCTGAAATGACTCCCAAATTATCCGAGGCAAATTCTCAGCTGAACTCCTGAGACAATTTTCTCTTTCTCTTTTCTCTCAGTATTTCCAAAAGACCTGGAAGGGATTCAAATGACTCTACCATCTGTTTCTTTTCCTCGTGCCATGACCTCAGTCCTCTTAGCGTTCCATCTTCCTTGAACACCAGTGAGCACGGGGACCTGACTCACTGTTTGCTTCCCTCCCTATGACTCGGGGACTGTGCTGTGCCAAATTCTCTGCAGCACAGGGAGGTCATATGAGTTTTGTTATGCCATTTCCTAGGAGACCTTTTGTGTCTCCATCTGGGTCTCACTCCAGAATTCCATGTGGTCACAGACAAATTTATGTCATTCTCCTCTACAAGACAAAGGCATATAATTTTGGAGAATAAATTAAAAATAATCCACCTACAGAAAGCAGTTAATTCAACTATAACATATTCCCCTATTGATTGATGTTTGGTTTTGTTTTTCAATCTTTTGCTTTGAAAATCAAATGTCGAAGTGCATAGCTTTGTTCGTATGCTATCTTATACAAATGCCTGTAATTGTCAGAATAAATTCTCATAAGAACATACTAATTGATGGACAATGAACACATTTCCATTCTTATAGTCACTTGCAGATTGCCTCCTCAGACTTACACCACTTTACTACAACTAGCAAGGTATTACAGGAATCATTCCCTCACAAACACACTAAGAAAAATTGCCAGTAGTTTAGAACTTTTTAACATATCAATAAGTGGCTTCAAATTACATCTTTGTATACTTATTATTTACTATGTTATATTCTGCTTATCTTTTCATATATTTGAGGGTTTTTTCCTTCAGATAATAAATACTCATTCTTCCTTTGTTTTAAATGGTATTGGCCTTTCGCTTTTTCAATTCTCTTGCATATTTTTTATGATATATCTGATTTCAATATTCTTAACATTTGATTCTCTGATAGTTTAATCATGGAGTTTTATAAATCTATATTTTCATCTAGATCTACAAATACCTGCTTTTCTAAACATTAAGTGACTAAAATGTTACTTCATTGACTTTGCATCAGTGTTTGGAAGGCCTTCCCAACACCAAGATTATAATGATGTGTGCCGTGCATTCTTTCAGTGTCTTTGTGTGCTTGTTCCCTTTCCTAAATTTAGTTTGCCACCTGTCTTTAGTGTGCCAGCTCCCTTCCTACTCTGATTGGATTTTCTATAGGAGAGGTATTAGTTCATATTACAGAAAAAAAACTCAATATAGTATGATGCATTTGAGTTCATACAATTATGATTTTAGGTGTAAAATAGCAAAAAATAAGGACTTCACGATATTATAAAAACTATAGAGATTATTTCTGGTAATTTGTGACAAGTCGAAAGAAAATACAGATCTAGTTGGAATATACTATATAACAAATTTTTCTAGTTTCTTCATAGTAGCCATTTTCCGTGAATGTCATAGTATCACTTTTTGGACAAGAGAGCACTAGAATAGAAGTCTAACCATATCGAGGTATACCCCTGACTTGACACAGAAGAGAATGAATGAGGCAGTGACTTTGCTAACAGGCACCAGACCCTACTAGTTACATTACTATTGGCAAAGTGTTTACCTCTTGACCTTAGTTTTCTAATATGGAAGCTACCGAAATGGTTTCTTATATGTAAAGATGCGAGCATTAAATGAAATAAAGGCTTAAGTGCACTGCCAGGCATATAGATGAAATTCAATTAATAGATGATTTTACTTACTTAGCAACTTTATTTTGGATGGCTCATTTTTGTAAAAAGAAATTAAAATATTATTAGAAATATATACATGTTTCTCTACCCAAAAAAAGCAGCATTTATGGATAATATGACTATATGACAAAGGCATCTTTGATATAAAAAAGTAGCCTTAGAGATAAACATATCCAAAACAATTGAAGAATAGCTTTTCATGAGCTCACTAGCTGATAATAGTTACTTGGTTGATTCAGTATTGTATTTTTCTTATGGAATCTGCAGTAAAACATAAAATCAGGTGATACATTTTGATAAAGGTCTCAATGTGGGAGTGTCACACATTTTAAGTGCACCTCAAGCTTTTTGGAGACAGCTCCAGATAGATGTTCAGAATAGTGTCAGATTTTTAGACATGTTCCTAAGGTCTCATTATTTTGTCTATTCTTTCTTCCACTTCAGCAGTTAGAAATGCCTTTGCTCTCTCAAAAGTCTGTGATAACTCTTCATGGTAGATTTAGAGTTTAAATACCATTGTCACTTGGTAAGTGCATTTGTAAGAAAAGTACAAGTCAGCAAGTTCTTTTTGAAGTATGTTTTGGAGAACTTACCCTTACTTAATGAGTAGCTACAAAACAAAGGTTTTGGTGATAATCCTTATCCTACCTTTGTCTTTGCTATCTTGCAAAAATACAGGAAACAATGGAAAGCAACCGATTGTTCCTCTTTCTGAATAGTAATAAATTCCAGTTCCTGTGGCTTTCAGAATCTGATTTTGTTCAGGTTGCTGCTGAAGAGCTAGAGGTATGAAAATATAATGACACTGAAATGAAATGAAAATGTATTCACAAATACACAATAGGTCGCAACTTGTGCAGGCAGTGAAAAATTGTTTTCTGTTGACGGAGCACTTATTTCAGTGGTGGTATCAAAATGTTGAATAGCAGTAAAAATAACTACTAAATAGTTCTAAGTAATTATAAAGAGATGATCAATTATTATGAGTAATTACAGAATGGGCTTTCAGCTTTAACACTGAAAAATTGAATGTAAGAAAAGAAATTCTTAACCACTACGAATCTCAGTTTCCGCATATATGTTTAATGTGGATATTAGTACCTATCTCATAATTGTCAGGATAAAAGAAGAATGTTCATATAAGGTTGTGAATAGCGTCTACTCTACGGAAAGCACATAATTTATAAGCCTAAAGGTAGAGAAAACAATGTATGCTTATTTTATTGGCACAAATCTTACCTCAATATGTACACTTTCATATGAATTTTAGATATGAAGCTTATTTTTATCCTATTATATACATTTTGTGGTTGATATAATTAAAATTATCTAACTAGAAGTCATACATAAGCTTATATTTATAACATTTTTTGTTCAGAAAATCTATTTATAAATCTAATTGCTCTGAGTTTCAAATTCAGAAGAGGAGTTCAAACTTAAAATTTATTTACTTGGGCAAGGATAAGAAATAGAGTACATTAATAATTTTCTGCAAGTTCAAAAAATTTTATAGACTTATTTTGTAAATATATACTCTAACTGATGTCTTTATCTGAAACAGGTGGCTCACTTTTTAGATTTAAAAATCTGAAATTCCTTTGGGGCTGCATTATCTAATAAGTTTACCATTTATGGTTATTAAAATATAAGTTGATTTAAATTTAATTATAATATTAAGTTAAATTTATTTATAAAATAATCATATTAAAAATTCAGTACCTCAGTCGCCCTGGGCATATTTCAAATCTGTGCAAGTCATGTGTGGTAGTGCTAACTGCATTGCACCACACAAATATTGAACATTTTCATTACTGCAGAAAAAGTCCCACTGCCCAGTGATATCTCAAGAAATGTTAGAAGCTACTCCTTTACATAAGAGATAATATGCTGTGACCCTCAGGAACTTAAATACTTCTATGACCAGATCTTCTTTCATACTTAAATACAAGATTTTAAATGAGTTTCTGGCCTTCTGTATTAACGTTGACACTACATTAAGTTGCAAAAACCCATCCCATACTTTTCTACTGTAAATTTGTGTCTTAGCATAGTAGTAGTTGGCTGTGCATCACAATACCTGCACCTGGGAGATATAGGATGCAATTTTTGTGTTTATTTACTTGGTACCAGCAAAGGCAAGTGTGTGCACATGTACAATGATGTCAAACTGAGGTTCTTACCCACAAGGTGTTCTGTGTAATGAGTTTGTACATGTTTCTCTGGGGATCACATGCAGGAGGAGGGTGTGTAAAGTGTATCCATACCATTCTTCTATGTAAACATGTCGTGTTCCATGCTAGAGTGTGGATGTGGCTCACAGTAGCTGCACCTAGAGAAACCAGGAATGGAGTTCAGTACAAGGGCACATGAAAAACAAGATTTGGAAATTTTTAAAAAGGGCAAGAGTGAATCATCTGGTGACTGATGCATAGATGATGATGATGATGATGATGACAACTTTGATGATGGTCATGTGAGCCAAAGTTCAGCAAAATGGAAGGAGATTGACCAGTACAGAGGGGAGGAATGAAGACCTGCTTTATTCAAATGACTAAGAAAATAGCAGTGTGAATACCTATTTGACTGGTTAACATGGCACAAAATGATCATACAGCCAAATGAGACAATCTAAACTTAGAACTAGTTCTGCAAACATAGGCTCTTGGCAGGGGTGAAACCTGTTGGACAGAATGCCAACACTTCCACTCAGCATTGGAGATTGTAACAAGATATTGTGAAATATACAAATGATGAGATACTAGGAAAGGATTCTGTATCCACCAATAGCCATACTCAAAATACATCACTGGCTGAACTGAAAGCACTTATAGATCTGCTGTACTTGGCAGGGCTTTCTCATGATAATTACAAGAATATGCAAGAGTGATGGAGAAGCAATAGGTGTGGGCTTGAGGTTTGTAGAATAACAGTAACACTGAGAAGATTTAGTTTCCTTCAAAATTCCTTAAGGCATGGTGGCAGGGGGCCTATAATCCCAGCACTTGAGAGGCTGAAGCAGGAGAATCACCACCATTTTGAGGCCATCTCAGGGTATATAGTGAGTTCAAGGCCCCCCTGAACTGTAAAGGAAAATGTCTCAGAAAAAGAGAGCATACTGTCTGAGGCTTGATGACAAAACTATCCACCAAAAAAGAATAAGAACTGATAAATTGGCTGCCATCTGCTCATTGTTTGAGTTTTGTGGCTAATTGTAAAGGATATGAATACGTGATTTTGATGAACATCTTGCAGTATTTAATGGTTGTTGCAGCTTTAGGCAGTATATTCCCAAAAAAACTTCCAAAATAAGTTACCATCTCATCGGCTTCGTTTTTATGCATAATGGTAGATGTGAAGACATATTATACTTCAATTTAGAAATTTATCCTGGAACTCAGCCACTAGGTCTTTATTTGTATAGTAATAAAGCAAATGATGGGAAAAGACTTGTTCCTACTCCCAAACTAAACGGAATGTGACATTCGACAATTGGTTTACCAGTTTCTGACTGATGACACATTTTCTTACAGAGCACAAATTGCACATTGTTGGAACCATATGTGAAAACAAAGCAGAAATTCCTAATGAAATGTTGCAATTTCAATACAGAGAACTGTACAAGTACAATCTTTGGATTTGAGGATATATGTATGTATGTATATATATATATAAGATATATATGATATATTATTATATAATATATTATATCATATTTGTATATAAACTGGCACTGCTGATGTCAACATTGCACTATTATGATGGAAAAATTGACAGGAAAATCTCCATGAAAATGAAGCTGATAATGAGGTGGTAACTTTTTCAAATAAAACCAAAGGAGGAATAGATGTCGTTGGTGAGTTCTATGGCAATTATAATGTCACCTGAAGTACAAAACATTGGGCAGTGGTTGTGTTTTACTCAATCCTAAACATATGTGTCATAAATAGTGTAAGAGTTTACAAAAAAAAAAGTGCAAAATATGAATAAATTTTCTTAGAGGATTGGTCCTAGAACTCATAAGAGATTATTTACAGCAGAGAAAGAACACAGTGTTTCTCCTCAGGCAATTATCAAAATAATTGTGGTGCATGCTGGTAAGCTCACAGGTGAATAGGCAGGTATATATGTTCTTGGGGGGAAAAAGGCATGATAGTGGGTAACACAATCCCCAGCTTGAAACTACTACAAAAACAGTGATAGTAAAACAGCAAAGTACGGGCAAAGAAATAGAGCTGGGGACCAATGGAATAGATTAGAAGATACAGAAACAACTCCAGACATACTAAGTCACCTCATCTTTGACAATAGAGCCAAACACTCTCAAGGAGGAAAGATAATCTCTTTAATAAATGGATCTGGGAATATAGTGTTTCAACCTTTCAGAGGTTGAAGCTTGGCCTACATCTTTCACCATGCATTAAACTGAAATTGAAGTGGATTAAAGATCTAAATATTAAAACAGAAGCACAAAATCTGGTGGTAGATAGGTTAGATAGAACTCTTAGAGACATTGGTGAAGGGAAAGGTTTTACAAACAAAACCTCTGCAGCATGAGAACTAGCAGAAAGAATCGGTGAATGGGATCTCCTCTTATTAAAAAGCTACTGCACAGCAAGAGAAACCACCAATAGAGTAAAAAGACAACCAATACTATGGGCACAAAATTTTACCAGGTGTTCCTCTGGCCTTCTTACTATCTAGAATATATAAAGAACTCTAAAAATCAGCCCCATCAAATTTAAAGACCCCATTCAAAAGTGAGCATTTGAAATGAACAGATACTTTAGGTGAACAAGAAAAGGTAGTATATGAAACAAGATAAAATGTTCAACATCACTGGTCATATGAGAGACATGGATGAAAACAACGCTTAGATTCTACTAAAGAAGATGTATTTTTTTTAATGGAGTATTTCTAAATCCTAAAGGATGATGAATTAAAGACATTTATTGCTAAATGGATGCACCTCAAGGCTATACTCTTAAGTGCAATAAGTAGGACAGATGTGTATAAATACCATATTGTTTCTCTAGTGTGAGAAACTGAAGGTGTAAATGAGATTCAAATTGTATGACAGATGTTGTGAAATAGGAAGAAAATGCTCAAAGGGAAAGCATAGTTGGGGAGGCGCAGGGGAAAGCAAAGCAAAGAAATAAAAAAATTAATGGTAAAAAGGAAAAAATGAAAATGATGCTTTTGTACATAAGAGATAGGAGTTGAAGGGAGAACAGGGGAAGAGGAAAAAATAAAAATGAAGATTCATCATGTACAGGTACAAATTCTCTATGAGAAATGTGATTATAATATATTCCTTAAAAGTACCAGTAAACTCAGCTCATTAAAAAAGGAAGTAATAAAATCAGAAATTTTTTGGTCTAAGTTTTTCTCTTGTTCTCACTATTTTTACACTTTGCAGGTAGTGAACATAAACTAATATGACCTCAAAGCCAACAACACACAGGTAAAAATGCCAGAAAGATAAATGAGGTGAAGAAAATTGTGGACCATAAAATACTCTTCTTCCAGATGCTCGTAAAAATGAGAGTGAATATGCTTTTCCCTCAACCACTGCTATTTTTTTACATGTATAAAACTTAATTTTAAAGTTTATAAATTTAAGAGTTTCTGTATTGACTTCCTTCCAACAAAGAGGATTTTCTAGGAACAAGTTTAAAACTACCTATTTTAGGAAAACTCATGGTGCAAAAAAGAGTTTATATTGAGAGCTTTAAGCAAATGCTCACATTTTCTTAAAATAACAGGTGAGAAAAATCTGTGCATGGTGATAATTGAGAAATATAATTTGTTAAATAGCATCTTACCTCCATGTTCCCACTGAACTTATATTTTCTTTATTTATCAAAATAATACAGTATGTCAGAAAATGCTGAATATTCCCCAATATCTACTCTTCATTATTTTTACATAGTAAGAAATTTTGATTTGAGTACATTAAAGCATTTAGAGAGGGAAAGGAAAGAAAAAATGAAATACTATATTTTAAGGACTAAACACAGTATGTAAAGAGAAGGAAAAATGCCTTCATTTGAATATTGTCCCATTGCATATTAGACAGCAAAAACAGTGAAGGCTTCATCCAAAGCTCTGTTTTTCTCTTTCATGTGAAAGCATAGAAATTTGGTCTAATTTAGCATGATAATTCCGTTATTATCGAATATCTAGGGTCTTTTTTTTTTTTTTTTTGAGACAGGGTCTCGCTTTGTGGTTCAGGCTGGCCCTGAGCTCAGCCTCCAACTCACATCACAGCAATCCTCCTGCCTCTGCCTCCCGAGTGCTGGGATGACAGGTATGAGCCATCATGCCCGGCACTGTGGTGTGTGGTACTGATTGCTGCTGGGCGTGAGTTTCCACACCCAGTATGGTATATAGTTACCGGGGAATCGAACCCAGGTTCTTGCGCTTCCAAGACAGGCGCCGGAACCACTGAGCTAAATCCCTGGCCCCGAGGGTCTTTATATTTTATTGCCCTTACATTTTTTTATTGAGTTTATTGGTATGTTTTAGGTATATATTATGAAAACACTCATCATTAAAAATTTGTACTTGTACATGATATATTTTGATTCTCATTTTCCCATTCCTCTGCCCTCCCTACCACCCCCAACATATATACATATATATGGAGAGAGAGAGCGAGAGAGAGAGAGAGAGACAGACAGACAGACAGACAGACAGAGCGGGGGAGCCTGTTTCTGTTTTGGTTTCTATCATCACATTTTTCTTTTCCTTCTTTATTTTTCCCTACCCCCTTTCCCTTTTCCCTTTGATGTATAAATACCATACCATTTCCCTAGAATGAGAAACTAAAGTGTAAAACAGGTGCAGGATGTATGACAGATATTGGGAAATAGGAAGAAATACCCTTGCATCTTAAACAAAGACTTCCATCTTGTGGCATGACATGATTTTTGCTCGTAAAGCTGAAGAAGAACAGAAATAGAAAAACATAGTGTTCATTTCTGTTCAGTTTGTGCATAATTTGGCATTTTTTATTCAAGTCTTTATTGGTACATTATATACACTCCACATCATCTCATTCATTCAACATTAAGAGTTTGAACCAGAATGTGACATGATTTGTTTTTCATTTTCCCTTCCCCCACCCACCTGACAACACCCATCCCTATATACATAAGCTTTGTTTCCTTTTTTTTATTACTATCACATTATTTTTCCTCCCATTATTTACCCCTACACTCTTTCCTTTTAGATATTTTCTATTTCACAATACCAACTACGTATACTAGAACTCATTTACACCTTCATTTTCTCATACCAAAGAAAAGATATATTGACACATCTGTGACCTATTTGTCTCACTTATTATTCTGCCATTAAAAATGATAACGTTGAGTCATTCATACTCAAATGGATGTACCTCCATGATTTGGTATTTGTGATAGCCCAATTCATATTTAATTGGCCATAACTTAGTCATAGTGATGTACATAGTTCCAAGAAAAGTTAGTACATGTCTTAAGTTGAGCAGCTCTGTGTTCAACACAACATTCTGTTACTATTTAAATCAGAATGAATGGATCTGAGAGGAAAATAATATTTGTTTCTATAAGAAAGGCCTCAAATATCCAGGAAAATATTCTTCCTTCTTCCTTAACCACCTTCTGCTTTTCCCCTAAACAAGACAATGAGTCAACACACCTAGCTCAAAATTCAATAATTCTAGTGAACATGAAACATTTCTCTTCAGAACTCAAACTAGAATTTCAATCAAAACACTTATCCATAGCCAGTTCCAGCATTTGATTTCCTCTTAGAAATGATCCATCCAGAGTTCATCAGAGATAGAAGACAATAACTCTTCCTCATTATACATCTTCAGAAAATTTCCTGCTTGGGTTGTTGCTTTATATTTCTCATTAAGAAATGAAAATTATAAAAAGCAGCAATGAGACATCATTAAGGGTTAAACTATCAAATGCCATCGGCATGATTAGCATCACTGACTCAACCATTCAATTTTATTAAGAATTTTATTAAGAATTTAAATGAAATAGAAGTGAGATATGGTTAGTTCTGAGATGAAAAACACAGCATTTTGGGGCCGGGGAGTTAGCTCAGTGGTTCCGGCGCCTGTCTTGCAAGCGCAAGGACCCGGGTTTGATTCCCCGGTAACCACATAACAATACTGGGTGTGGAGACCCACACCCAGCAGCAACCAGTACCACATACCACAGTGCCGGGTGTGGTGGCTCACGCCTGTAATCCCAGCACTCGGGAGGCAGAGGCAGGAGGACTGTGATGTGAGTTTGAGGCTGAGCTCAGGGCCAGCCTGAACCACAAAGCGAGACCCTGTCTCAA
>PVIR01007287.1:0-17023 GCA_004026965.1 Petromus typicus
GCTGTGCAACAGGAAAGCGGGAACGGCTGCACACTGGATTCCATGCCCTGGCTGCAACAACCTGCCAAATCCTGGGGCTTTGTATTTTGTTTATGCTCACCACAGCGCCACAGAGGTGCTACCAACTAATCGACCTGATTCCAGGTATGGCCAGTGCCTTTGGAAGACATGATAAATCTGAAGTTTTCTACTTTTCATTCCAGAAAGTCACAGAAACTAAAGAGTGGCATCCCTGCCTGCAGCATAGCACTCTGTTTCTGAATTACACTTCCCATCATGTATTTAGTTTTTTTCAAATCCTTTTCGTCATTAAATTTCCCTGTACTTAATTAGAAATTATATATTCAGTATTTGACCTTTTAGTGATTATCATAGGTATTTAAAATCTGAAATTTACAAATCCACAGTTTATAATATCTTTATCTTTTCCCTAAATAAGATCTTAGAACATTAAGAATCCTAATGACACTTCAGTGTAAATGCTGTGTTTTAGTGTTCATTTCCTTTGTTTTCTCCCATAAATTAGATATTCTTTTGTTTATATAACCAATATTTATTTAACTTTAGCTTCATCCACATTTTTACCATTACCTTTATATAACATTCTTTTTTAAAATTCAGATCCTGTATTTGTGATCATCTTTTTTTTTTTTCCCTGTCGGAAGTTTTACATCCTTTAGAATTTTCTCTAGTGAAGATCTCTTGGTGAAAAACTCAGTTTTGGTTTGTTTAAGGCTATTGTTATCTGATTCTTCTTTTTGAATGACAGGTTTACTGAGTTTATAATTCTAGGTAGCAAGTTATTTTTTATTCAGACCACTGAAAATTTTCTTTTCTCTGACTTATAATGCTGCTATTGAAAATCATCAGTCAATCTAATTCCCATTCCTTTACAGTTGACTTATCTGCCTGGTTTCTTTTATAATTTTCTTTGCTTCTTTGAGTTACTTTTTATATTTCCTGTTTGAAATTCATAGAACTTCTTGAATCTGAGTGTTGATATTTCTTATCACTTTTGGAAAATTCTCAGCTATTATCTCCTCAGACATTACCTCTTTCCTAGTTTATTGTCACTTCTAGAATTCCAATCAGCAATATATTAGACATAATTCTGTCCTCTAGCTGTTTTAACTTCTTCATATTTGCAATCTTTGTTTCTTACTACATTCGTGATAATGTCTTCATATTTCTTTTCACATCCAACTCACTAAATTTCTGTCTGCTATGTATAATATGCTGCAAAATCATATCACTGAGGCTTTTGTTTTGTTTTGGGCTGGTGAACAAGGATGCTAAGCACATAGTCTACTGCACAGAGAGACCCTTATATCAATTATTGGGTTTTAAAAAATTATATTGACATAATTTTGGACTTACAGAAAACTTAGCAAAAATGTAAAACTGTACAAAGAATCCTCTGAATACTTCAGTAAGACTCCTTTACCAAACCAAGAGTGTGATTCACATCTGTAATCCGAGGACTCTGGGAACTCGAGGCAGAGGACGGTGAATTGAACCCCAGGCTGGACAATTTAGCAACTTAGAAACACCCTATATCAACATGCAAAAAGGGGCTAGAGACAGAGTTCAGTGAAAAGGCCCTGAATTCAACCCCTAGTACCATGAAAAAGAAAAAAGATTCCCCCAATGTGAACATTTTACTATTTTTGCTTTATTCTATCATCTATCTATCTATCATCAAATCATATATAGTTTTTTTGTGCAGTGTTTGAGAACAAAATGTGGGTCTAGTACAATTGAATGAATAAATACTTCAGTGTCTATCTCTTAGAATAACATCTATGACATATATAATCATAGTGCAGTTATTAAAATCAGGAAACACTGATTTAATCAACAGACCTTACTCATATTTTACCAGTTGTCTCACTAATGTTTTTTATGGGGAAAAAGAAAATCCGGAACCAAGCATTACATTTGATTGTCATTTCTCATCAGATTAAAAATATCTAGAATAATTTCTTAGTGTTTCCTTGTCTTCCATGACATCAACACTTTGAAATGGCATAAGGTAGTTATTTCATAGAATGTCTCAATTTGGAGTTTTCTAGTGTGTTTTCATGATCATATTCAGTTCATGCATTTTTATCCAATGAGTTTTTCTTTTTCTATAGGATATTGCTATGATGCCAAAGCCGACCTCAAACTCCTAGAACCAAGTAATTTTCCTTCCTTAGCCTCTTGAATATCTGTAGCTACAGTTACATTCTATTGTGATCTGTGGAGTTTTAACTTTAGCTATAGCATTTTAAATTTCTAGAATATATATTGGATCATTTTTCAAATCTATTTCTTGCTCACATTTTCTAGTTAAAGAAGAAATAAGTAAACTTTGTTTTGCTCTAAGTACATAGACCAAATTTGCAATTCTGTTGAAAATCCCATTAATTCCTCAATCAGTTTGTGATACTTCATCTGTCACTTACAACGGAAGTGCTCTAAGCCGGGGATTTGGCTCAGTGGTTCCGGCGCCTGTTTTGCAAGCGCAAGGACCCAGTTCGATCCCCGGTAACCACATACCATACTGGGTGTGGAGACTCACGCCCAGCAGCAACCAGTACCACATACCAGAGTGCCTGGAGTGGTGGCTCACGCCTGTAATCCCAGCACTCGGGAGGCTGAGGCAGGAGGATTGCTGTGATTTGAGTTTGAGGCTGAGCTCAGGGCCAGACTGAACCACAAAGCGAGACCCTGTCTCAAAAAAAAGTGCTCTAGTGAGGTGAGCAAACTGTCCCAGACCCACCATTGAGCACCATCTTCCTGGGGAATTAAAGCAAGGTGAGCAACCTGTCCTGGTCCCACCATCAGCTGGCACCACCCGACAGCTGCATGACCTGAAGTCCCCTCCAGGGACCACCACTGCTGCTGGGGAAAACACCTAGCTTTAGGCTGCACTGTGTTTTCCCCATCATTTCTGTTTGTGTAGGAGGAGAAACACAGTTTCTAGTTTCTCTGTTGCTGTTAATTGGCTCTGCTCTTTGTGTTGTCTCCCCTCGTCTCTCTCCCTTCTGTACTGTTATAGGAGAGTGAATACAGTTTCTAACTGTCCTGTTACTATTAGTCTCCTGTGTTGTATATTTTTCCATCTATCTGTCTTCTCCAGGATCTATCAGTTTCCCAGGTTTGTGTGATCTTCCTGAGTCCTTTAACTCTATTTCTAATCTCTCCCTTTCCTTTTATCTCTCTACTTCCCCAACTCCTTCTAAGTCTTATTGCTATGTTTAAGGGCTTATATACTATAAACATATTACTAGTGGGTTCTAAATTTCTGCATGTGATCACAATTAGCTCATGAGGTAAAGGGGTCAGAATAATGGCTGTCATATTTTGTCATTTGGGGGCTGTATTTGATACTGTTGATGATACCGATTTTTTTTTTTACTTTTACCAAAACGAAATGATTATTTTGTTAAAATACCTTTCATGATGTGCCAGAACTGAGATTATTTTAAGGACCATTACAGACTCAAGGAGGACAACCCAGGAAGTGGCCATTTCCTGAGGGTTCTAAACATTACCAAGAAAGATACTTATAATAGCCATTGTTCAGGAAGACATTCAAGAATTAAACCAAAAACTTTAAAAACAAAAAATAGAAATGAGAAAAGATTTAAACAAGACTCAAACCCAGCTTCCCAGATCATTTCTAAAGGGAAATATAGAGAAGAGTGGGACAGAACTACCTGAAACTCAAACACCTGGACTCCCTGAGCTGGCAACAAAAGAGGATCTAGTAAAAAATGAAATGAGAAATAATCTCTCAGGTAACAATGAACATAGTGTCCATAGTGAAAGATATGATTAATAACTGTAAAGAAGAGATCAGGAACATGACAAAATCTCAGGATATGAAAGTAATAGAATCCAGGGCCAGGGATTTAGCTCAGTGGTTCCTGTCTTGCAAGCGCAAGGACCCGGGTTCGATCCTCAGTAACCACATACCATACTGGGTGTGGAGACTCACGCCCAGCAGCAACCAGTACCACATACCACCGTGCCGGGCGTGGTGGCTCACGCCTGTAATCCCAGCACTCGGGAGGCAGAGGCAGGAGGATTGCTGTGATGTGAGTTGGAGGCTGAGCTCAGGGCCAGCCTGAACTACAAAGCGAGACCCTGTCTCAAAAAAAAAAAGTAATGGAATCCATTAAACAGCATCAAACAGAATCCAGAATCAAAACTCCACTGAAACTTTACAGAGTAGCAAGACTTAATATGAGGACAGAATATCAGACATAGAAGATAGGGTTGTAGTCAGTGACTAGGAAAGGAAAGATTTCTTAAGAATAGTAAAGATAACATGAGAAATCAATCCAGCAGCTGCTAGACCATGCAAAGAAGAACAGCATAAGACTGGAGTCAATTAAGGAACAAGAGGTAGTGCAAAAGATATTTTTAAAAGTTTTACCAAAATAATGGCAGAAAAATTCACAGGAAGGAGAAAAGAATGTGACATACAGAGAATTGAGGCATATAAGAAACAAACTAGCTATGATTTTAAAAAAAATATCCATACCTAGGCATATAATAATCAAGAATCCAGAAACACAACAGAAGCATGAAATATTGAAAGCAGCTAGATAAGGAAATCTCATCAAAATCACAGGAGCCTTCTCTTCACTTAAGTCAAGGAGAGCCTGGAATGAAGTATTTCAAGCCGTAAAACAAAGCAACCTCCAACCTAAACTGATAATATCCTGCAAAACTATCTTTAAACATATATGGGGAAATAAGATACTTCCATGATGAAGAACATCTCAGAAATTTAACTAACAACAAATTAGCACTCCAGAACATTCTAAACAATGTCCTCGATAAAGATAATGAAGCTCACAATTCCATGATGCCTAACAGAATAAAATCATTGGGCAAAGCAAGAAACTAAATGGAAATGGGGGAAAAAACCAAACAAAAAAAAGAGCCCAAAAAGGAAAATATCACAACAGGGTAAAACCAGTACATATCAGTTATAACCATTAATGTTAATGTTATCAATGAACTAATTAAAAGAAATAGAATCTCAGAATGGATTAACAATTAAGATCCACTAATATGCTGTATACAAGAAACAAACCTAACTCAAAAAGAAATCCATAGATTGAAGGTAAAAGGATGGAAAGCAATTCTTCATGAGCAAGGAACCCAGAAAAAAACAAAAGTGGATATGTTATTGCAAATTAAACTTCAAACCACAACTAAGTAATAGAGACAAAAGAGATCATTATGTCTTTGCACAGGGATCAATCCAAGAGGAAGAGATGACATTCAGAAATATATGTGCACAAAATTCTAGTTCACTCAACTATATAAAACTAATATTAATGGACATGAAAAGCCGAATAAGCACTAATACAACAGTAGTGTGGGACCTCAGTACCTCACTGTCACAAATAGACAGATTGACTGGACCAAAAAATCAATAATGAGATAGTTGAACTTAACTAAACTCTTGAATAAATGGACTTAACAGATATCTACAGAGTATTCTACCCAGCAAAACCAGAATACACATTCTTCTCAGCTGCATATGGGTCATTCTCCAAAAGAGACCACATGTTAGTTCATAGAGCATGTTTAAGTAAATGCAAAACAATTGAAGTTATCTCCTGTACACTGTTAGACCATAATACCTTGATATTGGAGGTCAATAGCAAAAGACATTCCAAGAAATTCACAACCACATGGAAATTGAACAACACTCTCCTGAACAACCAATGAGTCAAGAAAATAATTAAGGAATCAATTAGATAGTTTATATAATTAAATGATAATGCCAATACACCATACAGAAATCTATGACACACAATCAAAGTAGTTCTGTGAGGGAAATTCATAGCAGTGAATGCCCACACTAGGAAAACAGAAAAACAGAGAGAGATCAGTTAAACAACCTAGTACTGAACATCATACTCCTAGGAAAAGAAGAGCAAGAAAATGCAAAGATTATACTAAGGAAGAAAATATAAAGATCAAATCATAAATTAATGCAATAGATACTTAGAGAATGATGCCAAAAAATCAATGAATCGAAGAGTTAGTTCTTTGAAAGAATAAACAAAATTAACAAACTCTCAGCCTACTTTATCAAAAAAGGAAAGAAAAAGCTTTCAAGTATGTCTTTAAGGTACATCAACTTGAGTGTAAATGACTCAAATTTATCATTCTTTATGGCAGAGTGAATACTTTATAATAAACCCCTGCATCTTCTTTATTCAGTCTCCTGTTGATGGGCATTTGGGCTATTTCCAAGATTTAGCTATCACAAACTGAGCTTCTATAAACATGGATGCACATATGTCACTGTGATATGAATCTTTTAATTCATTGTGTATATACCCAGGAGGAGAACAGCAGGGTCAAAAGGGACCTCTAAGCCTAGTTTTTTTCAGGAATATCCACACTGACCTCTATAGTGGCTGCACTAGTCTACATTCCCACTAACAGTGGAGAAAGGTTCCTTTCTCACCACAGCCTTGCTATCATTTGTTGTTGGTTGATTTTGTGACAGCAGTCATTCTTTGTGGGGTGAGATGAAATCTGAGTGTTGTTTTCATTTGTATCTCTTGAATCACCAGTGATGTTGAACATTTTTTCATGTTTCTTTGCTGCCTTTACTTCTTCATCTTAAAAATGTTTGTTCATTTCAGATGCCCATTTTTGAATTGGGCCTTTAAATTTGGGGGTTGATATTTTAAAGTTCTTTGTATATTCTAGATAGTAGTTTTTTGTCTGAGAAACAGCTGGGAAAAATTTCTTCCCGCATTGTAGGTTGTCTTTTCACTCTGTTGGTTCTTTGTTTTGCTGTGAAGAAGCTTTTTAGTAAGATGAGGTCTCAATTGTTGATTCTTTCTGCTAGTTGAGGTTTTTTTCCTAGTCTTTCCCTAAGCCAATGTCTTTAAGAGTTCTACCTAACTTATCTTCCTGCAAATTTAGTGTTTCTGTTTTAATGTTTAGGTCTTTTCTCTAGTATGAAAAACTAAAGGTGTGGGCCAGGGAGTTAGCTCAGTGGTTCCGGCGCCTGTCTTGCAAGCTCAAGGACCTGGTTTCAATCCCCAGTAACCACATACCATACTGGGCGTGGAGACTCACACCCAGCAGCAACCAGTACCACATACCACAGTGCCGAGCGTGGTGGCTCACACCTGTAATCCCAGCACTCGGGAGGTAGAGGCAGGAGGATTGCTGTGATGTGAGTTTGAGGCTCAGCTCAAGGCCAGCCTGAACCACAAAGCGAGACCCTGTCTCAAAAAAAACCTAAAAAAAAAAAAGAAAAACTAAAGGTGTAAATGAATGCCAAAATGTATGATGGGTAATGAAGAAAATATGCAAAAGGAAAAGGGTGGGTAGGAGAAAGTAAAGAAGGGAAAGAAAAAGCTTGATAGTAAAAAATAATAAGGAAACAAAGCTTATGAATATGGGGATGGTGGGTGTAGGGAGGACAGGGGAAAGGGGAAAAATGAGAATCAAGATGTGTCATGTACAGGTACAAGTTCTCAATATTAATTGTGATCCTAATGTATGTATAAAATGTACCAGTAAGATCAGTTTAAAAAGAAAAGGCTTGAAATAATGTAATTAGGAATCAGAAGGGTGAAATCATAACAGATCCAATAGGAATCCAGAGGACAATGGACAGTTACTTTGAGAACCTGTACTCCAGTAAGATGGAAAACACAGAATGATTGGACAAATTCCTAGACACATATGAACTGCTAAAGTTGTATGAAGTAGGTGTTAAAATGCTAAACGCCCCAATATCAATCAGTGAAATTGAAACTAGAATTAAAAACCTATCTACAGGGGCCGGGGATTTAGCTCAGTGGTTCCGGCGCCTGTCTTGCAGGCACAGGAACCCGGGTTCGATCCCCGGTGACCACATACAATACTGGGCGTGGAGACTCACCCCAGCAGCAGCAACCAGTACCATATACCACAGTGCCGGGCGTGGTGGCTCACGCCTGTAATCCCAGCACTCGGGAGGCAGAGGCAGGAGGATTGCTGTGATGTGAGTTGGAGGCTGAGCTCAGGGCCAGCCTGAACCACAAAGGGAGACCCTGTCTCAAAAAACCTTAAAAAACAAAAACAAAAACAAAAACAAAAAAACCCCAAACCTATCTACAAAGAAAATTCCTGGTGCTGATGGCTTCACTGATAAATTCTGCAAGAAATGTAAGCAAGAGCTAATGCCACTACTTCTCAAACTTTTTAATGAACTTGAAAAGGAAGCAATACTTCCAAATTCATATCTCAAAGCAACTATTACCTTTATTCCAAAATTAGAGAATGATTCATCCAAAAAAGAGAGCTATTGTCCAGTCTCCCTAGTGGACATAGATGCAAAAATCCCCAGTAAGATACTGGAAAACAAAGTACAGAGGATTATCATGAATATTGTATACTCTTATCAAGTTGAATTCATCCAAGGGATGCAATGATGAGTGAATACACATAAATCGATGAATGTAATACACTATATTAACAGAGTCAAGGATAAAACCATATGATCATTTCAAAAGACGCAGAAAATATGTTTGACAAAATCCAACATCCATTCATGATTAAAACTCTGCAAAAAATTGGAATAGATGGTCTTTACCTAAATCTGATAAAAGTGATTTATGAAAGACCAGCAGGTATTATATTAAACAATCAAAAACTGTAACCTTTTACACTAAAATCTAGACAAGACAAGGATGTTCACTATCACCACTCCAGTTCAATATAGTTCTGGAAACATTCGTTATAGCAATTAGACAAGAGAAAGACATAAAAGAATAAAGGTAAGTAAGGAGTGAGGAGGGCCAGGGATTTGGCTCAGTAGTTCCAGCACCTGTCTTGCAAGCGCAAGGACCTGGGTTCGATCCCCGGTAACCACATAACAATACTGGGTGTGGAGACTCACCCCAGCAGCAACCAGTACCACATACCACCGTGCCGGGCGTGGTGTCTCACGCCTGTAATCCCAGCACTTGGGAGGCAGAGGCAGGAGGATTGCTGTGATGTGAGTTTGAGGCTGAGCTCAGGGCCAGCCTGAATTACAAAGCGAGACCCTGTCTCAAAAAAAAAAAAAAAAAAAAAAGTAAGGAGTGAGGAAGAAATTAAGCTGTCATTTGCTGATGACATGATACTGTATAGGAGATCCCAAAATCTCAGCTAAAAGATGGTTAGACTTAATCACCAGACTCAAGTGTTACCTAGCTAACACTGGTTACCAAGCTAACACTCAAAAGTCAATAGCTTTCTTATACATGAATAACAGACTCACTGAGAGGAAAAATAATCCAAAATCTCATCTGGAATCAGAAAAGACATAGAATAATAAAAGCCATTATAGGCAATGAAGACCTGGCAGAGAGTTTCAAGATCCTCAACTTGATACTACTACAAAGCCACCATGATAAAAGCAGCATGGCAAAGAAATGGATCCGAGGCTCAATGGAACAGACTAGAAAATCTAGAAACAACCCCAGATATAATATGCCACCTTATCTTTGATAAAGGAGCCAAACACTCTCAGTGGCGGAAAGATAACCTCTTCATTAAATGGTACTAGAAAAACCAAGTTTCAGCCTGCCAGAGATTAAAACAAGACCTACATCTTTCACCACACTAAACTGATATAAAAGTGTATTAAAGGTCTAAATATTAAAACAGAAACACTCAATCTGCTAGAAGACAATTTTGGTAGAACTCTTGAAGACTTCAGCATAGGGAAAGACTTTATGAACAAACCTCAGTAGCACAGCAGCTACAAAAATAATCAAAAACTGAGATCTCATCTTATTAAAAAGCTTCTGCATGGCAAGAGAAACCACCAACAGAGCCAAAAGACAACCTACAATGTGAGAAAACATCTTTTCCATTTGTTCCTCAAAGAATTACTATCTAAAATATATTAAAAAACTTATAAAAATCAGCCTCTTCAAATGTAAAGACCCAATTCATAAATGGGTATTTGAAATGAATAGATGGTTTTCAGATGAAAAGTAAAGGCAGCAAAGAAACATGAAAAAATGTTCAGCATCACTAGTCGTTTGAGAAATGCAGATGAAAACAACACTGACATTTCATCTTTCTGTAGAAAAAATGGCTACTGTCAAGAAATCAACCAACAACAAATGGTGGTGGGGCTTTGTGGAGAAAGGAACCCTCCTCCACTGTTGGTGGGAATGTAGACTGGTGCACCCATTAATGTGGAGATTCCTCAAAACACTAGGATTAGATATCCCCTTTGACCCTGCTATTTCCCTGCTAGGTATACTCACAAAAGAATCAAAAACATTATACCACAGCTAAGTATGTACACTCATGTTTATAGCAGCACAGTTTGTAATAGTTAAATCTTGGAAACAGCCCAAATGCCCATGAACTATGGACTGGATAAAGAAGGGTTTTTTGTTTGTTTGTTTGTTTTTATAATGCAGTATTGCTCAGCCCTAAGGAATGACAAATTAAAGACATTTATAATTAAATGGCTGTACCTTGAGGCCATAGTCATAATTTTTCAAAACAAGCAAGCAAAGAAGGGAAACAGAAATTTGATGGTAAAAAGGGAAAAATGAAAACAAGGGTTACATATTTGGGGGTGTGGAGAATTGAAGGGAGGGCAGAGGAATTGGAAAAAATAAGAACCAAGATATATCCTATGCAGGTAGAAATCTTCAATGATCCATGTGATCATAATGTATAGCTAAAATGTACCAATAAACTCAATAAAGGAAGAAAAAGAAATGTTCTTTTAAATATTTTATATTATTTTCAGTTGGCACATAATTGTACATATTTGTTTCCATACATGTATATACTATGTAATGATCAATAATTGTGATTAACATATCTACCGCTATCAACATTTATTATGTCTTTGTGTTCAGAACATTCAAAATCTTTTCTTTAAGCTGTTTTAAAATACACAATATGCATTATTAAGTAAATTTCTCTACTGTGCAATAGAATAGCAGAACTTTTTTCTCCTAACTTTGTACCTTTTAGTCAGCCCCTCCCCATTTCTGCTGACCACTCTCTTCCTTTCTTTGGTCATGAAATCAACTTCTTTAGATTCCACATATGACTGTGATCATGCAGTGTTTGTCTTCCTATGTCAGATATGTTTAATTTAACATAATGTCCTCCAGGTTCAGCTGTGTTGTCACAAATGGCAAAATTACATTCCTTTTCATGGCTCAGTGATATTCAATCATGTATCTATACCACATTTTCTTTATCCATTTGATGGACACTTAGGTTATTTCTCAGGATTTAGATTGATTCCATATCTTAGCTAATGTAAGTAATGCTGTACATATATGTGGGAATAGAGTTGTTTCTACATAGTGATTTCCTTTGAGAGACATCATTAATGGGCTTGCTAGATCTTATGGCAGTTTTAATATTTTAGGGGAAACTTCATACTGTTTTTCATAATACTTTACATTCCTTCAAACACTGTGGAAACATTCTCTTTTCTCTATATCTCTGCCAAAATTTACCTGTCATCTTTTGGACAATAGCTGTTCTAGCTGGAATGAGGTGATTTTGATTTGTATTTTCCTGGTGATTAGTTATGTTAAGCATTTTTCATATACTTGTTGGCCACTTGTATTCCTTCACTGAGAAGTGTATATGCATGTCATTTTAAAATCAGATTTTTTGTCATTGTTTGAATTCCTTATTTATATTAACCCCATTCATATATACAGTACACATATATTTTCTCCAAATTTGGTTGTTGCCTCACTGTTTTTTGTTTTTTTTTCTGTGCAAAAACTTTCTAGTTTTGTGTAATCTCATTTGTCTATTTTTGCTTTTGTGCCCTGTTTTGTTAAGGTCTTATGCAAAAAAAAAATCTTTGCTCAGTCTAGTGTAGTGAAGCATTTCCTCTACATTTTCTTCCAGTAGTTTCAGAATTTTGGGTCATACACGTAGATCTTTAATACATTTTGAATTGATTTTCATATATGATAAGAATTACAAGTATAGTCTCATATATCTGCAGATAATCAATATTCCAATTATCATTTACTGAGGAGGCTATTCTCATCTCAATTTTCGTTCTTCCCATCTTTGTTTAAAAAAAAATCGATTGGCTATAGTTATATGGATTTATTTCTGAGGTCTTTCTTCTGTCCCCTTGATGTCCATGTTTGCTTTTATGCCAGTGCCATGCTGTTTTGCATTACTATAGATTTGTGATATGTTTTGAAATCAGGCATTGGAATTCCTTCAGCTTTATTCTTTCTGCTCACAGTTGCTTTGCCTACTATTTGTGTGTTTTTCCACACAAATTTTAGGATTTGTTTTTAGTTCAGTGAATAATATAATTGGTATTGAATTGATAGGTTGCTTTGGGTAGTACTGATATTTTAACAATATTCATTCTTGCAATCCATGCACACAGGGTATCTTTCCATTTATGTTTATTCTTTAATTTTTTCATCAATGTTTTGTACTTTTGTTGTAAAAGTCACTAACTTCTTTGGTTAAATTTATTTATTTTGTAGTTATTTTAAATGAGTTTTTTCTTAATTTTTTTAAAAAAATCATTATTATCATACAGAAACACTACTAATTTTTATGTGTTAATTTTGCATCTTGCAACTTAAATGAATTCATTTATTTGTTCTATTAATTTTTTGGTTGAGAATTTTAGAATTTTTTTATATATAAGATCATGCCACCTGCAAATAGCAACAATTTGACTTTCTCCTTTCCAATATGGAGAGATTTTATTTCTTTCTCTTGTTGAACTGCTCTGTTTAGAACTTCCAGTACAATGTAAAATAAAAAATGGTGAAAGTAGGCATTCTTATCTTATTCCAGATCTTCATGAAAAAACTTTCAATTTTTACCTACTCATTACCATGTTGATGTGGGTTTGTCAGACATGGTCTTTAGAATGTGGAGGTACCTACCTTCTATGCCTAATTTATCATGAAAAGATTTTGAATTTTTCAAATGCTTCTGCTTGTTTTGAAGTGATCATACATCTTTTGTCTTTTGTTCTGAAGTGATCATACATCTTTTGTCTTTTGTCCTGTTAAGGTGGAAAGTCACATTTATTGATTTGCACATTTATTGATGTTGTACCATCCATGCTAATGTTATGGCATACAATGGTTACACTCATTGAAATTTTTAGGTTCTCATACATGGCCTATCTGTATTTCCACTCCTTTTCCTCCTTCCTTCTCAGTTTTGTCCTCTTGGATCACTTCCCTATTGCAAGAGATCCATCTCTTTGTCCCCTGCTATCTGTTCTTTATTATTCTCTTTGTTTGTACATTGCTTCACTCAAATGAAAGATACCATACGGTATTTAAGTTTCTCTGTCTGGTTTGTTTCACTCAATGTTATATTTTTCAGGTGCATACATTTTCCTATGTATGTCTGAAATTTGTCATTCTTTATAGGTAAGTAGTATTCTACTATGAATAGATACCACATTTTCTATTCATACCTGTCAACCTGTTGATGGTTTATACAGGCTTTCGCTATGAAAAACTGTGCTGTAACAGTAGTATGTACATATTGCTGTAATATGCTGTCTTAAGCTTTTTGGGGTAATGTCTTGAAGGTGAACATGTAGATCATATGAAATTTATAAATTTTTTGAGAAATCTCAATACTGATTTCTGTATCTGTTGTACTAGTTTGCATTCCCACCAACAATGTAGGAAGCTTCCTTTTACAACACAGCCACACCAGCATTTGTTGTTTGATGCTAATGATACCATCCTTTCTGGAGTGAGATGGAATCTTAGTATTATTTTAATTTGCATTTCTCTGATGGGTAGAGATGTTGAACTTTTTTTCATGTTTGCTGACTATTCACATTGCTTCTTCTGTGAAGTGTCTATTCATAAAAAAAAGGGGGGGGGGAGGGCTGGGGATTTAGCTCAGTGGTCCCAGAGCCTGCCTTGCTAGTGCAAGGGCCCAAGTTCAATCCCTGGTAACCACGTACAACAATGCTGGGCGTGGTGGCAGGAGGATTGCTGAGTTCGAGGCTGAGTTGAAGACCAGCCTGAGCTACAAAACATGACCAGGTCTCAAAAAAAAAAGAAAGAAAAAAAAAGTGAGGAGGATGACCTGGAGGAAAATAGAAAAAAAGAAAAAGAAAAGAAAAGAAAAAGAAAGTTTTTCTATTGTTTTAGTCACACAGCTCTTTTCCACAGCCTAGGAATAAGGAGGAGAGCTCAAGCCAAGACCTAACTCTTCTCACACTGGAAGTCTAAAGTGGCACTCTTTCCTCAGAAGGATGGTGGAGACAGGTATCTGAATACAGTGGGAACAGCAAGTGCCCATGTGACTATCCAATCCTGTGTAATTTAGGCTGAACCTGGCCTCTCACCACAGAAGCCTTGTCCGTATTTACCAGCTCCAGCCCCTCAGCAGGTCTCCCTCAAACCTGCTCTCCGACTGCTGGGTGTCTTCCGTGACTGTCTTTCCCTCATCCACTCTGGGAACTTGACAGTGTGCAACCTTATTTGGCGCTAATGAACTGCTCTGGAACCCAGGTTTGACTGCTTAGCCCCACAGTGGCGTCTCAGCCAGCTCTGATTCTGCACTTGTGGTGGCAGGTGCTGGATCGAGGTCAATCACAGACTTCTAACTGACAGCATGCTCTGGAAACAGTATACTGCATTTTCCTTGTGGGTTCTGACTACTGCTGATTCTTTTAGTCCCAGTGCAGTTTTCTCGGACTGACAAGAAGTTAGTGCTACTTTGTCTCTTAGATGTGGGTTGGCCAGACACTCCCAGCTACACGTGGCTTATAGAGCTCTGTGATATGTTCTGTTTCTTCTGTATCATTTATTCATGTTTTCTCTTTTGTCAGTTCCTTCTTGATTTCTGGGTAATTTCTCACTTTGGTTTTTCTCCAAGCTACTGTTTTCCAGACTCTAGACACTGACCCAGAGAAGCTGAGTTGCTAGCACTCACTCCTCTGCCATTGTTTAGTATCTCTGAGTAGCGTTCTTTGGATTAGAATCTTCAAATGCAGATACAGTCAACACATTGTGTTTGATTAATCCATCTCCTGTCTTTTTCCATTTATGATAGTTTTTTTTTTTTCTTTCCTTGTTGCTTGTTGATGTTCTCTGAGTCTTTGCAATGTAGCCCCTCCTCTGCTAAGTCATGCTGGATCTTCCAGATCTTTCCTTCTCAGTGGATCATCTTTCAGCTTCTGTGACGAGCCTTGCTCTAGTCAGTCATGTTGGATTCACCATTCCAGACTTTTGCCTTGTCCAACATCAGGTCCATTATTTAGTGGTACTTCTGCTGCCCACAGAAGAGAAGCAACACAAAGCCAGCTCAAAATTGGAGATAGCTGAGCCAAGGCATGGAATCCACAGATGTTGAGTTGTTCTGTGTGTTCTACCAAGGCCTAGGCTTTCCTTTAATGAGAAAACTTTTATTACTGATTTAGTCTTTTTACTTATCACTGGTTTGCTCTTATTTTCTACTCCTTCACGGTTTAATTTGGGTGGGTTATATATGTCCAGAATTTATCTATTCCTTATAAGTTATCCAATATTTGTATAGCAATTTTTCATAATAAACCCTTGATTCTTTATCTGTGATATAAATTTGCAGCATCTCCTTTTTTGTTTCTGATTTTATGCTTTTTTATTAGTTTAGGACAAGGATTGTAGATTTTGTTTCTCTTCAAAAATAAAAACCTGTAAGAAAAGAAAACAAAAATACCTCTGTTGATTTTTTTGTATTTAAAAAAAATCTGTTTCATTTAGTTCTGATTTAATATTTAGTTTCTTCTACTAACTGTTAATAGTTCCTTGAGGTACAGATTAGTTGTTACACATATTATGGAATCTTCAACCTTTTTGCTTCAGTTTTTCTTCCCCTCCTATCCCCTTCCTTATTTCTAGATGCCTTCTCACTTATAAAATATCTCAGGTTTTTTTACTATCTTTTAATTTGTTCTTTAAATTATGTATACTTTGAGTTTCTCATACAAAACAATTAAGCTTCTATGTCTGATATATTTCACTAGCTATTATGGTCTCAAAGTGCACCCATTTGCCTGCAAATCAAGAACCTATAAAACAACAAATGCTGGCAAATCTGCAGGGGGAGGGGAGAGTGAACTTTCTACATTGTTGAAGGGTGTGTAAACTAGTACAATCATTGTGGAAATCAGTATAGAATTTCCTCCAAAAGGTAAAATTAGAAATTCCATTTGAGCCAGCTAAAGACATATTTCAGTGATACACATATACCCATGTTTATAGCAACACAATTCATAATAGCTAAATCTTGGAAAAAGTACAATTTTAGATTGTTAAAATATTTCCTGCTTTTTGATGTAGATGTTTACTCCTTTAAATAGCTCTGTTAGTACTATTTGCTGTATCACACAGAGTTTTGTATATTGTATTCCTGTTTTCATTTGTCTTGAGAAATTTTCATATTTTTCTTTGAATTTCTACATTGACCCATTGCTTGTTCAGGAGCATGTTGTTTAATTTTAATTTATTTGTACAGTTTCTGAAGTTCATCCTGTTATTGATTTCTAATTTGATACCACTGTACTTGAGAACAATATTTGATGGTTTCAATATTAAATTTTTTAAGACTTATTTTATGGCCTGTCATATAGTATACACTGGAGAACGCTTCTGTGCACTATAGAAAAAGGTGATTTCTGCTGCTGTTAGATAGAAAGTTTAATATCTATGTGTTAGGTTCATTTTATCTAAAGTGCATTTCAATTCCAATATTTTCTTTATTATTTTTTTCTTTATTGAGTTTATTGGTACATTTTACATATGCATTATGATCACATTCAACATTGAGAATTCGTACCTGTACATGATATATCTCGTTTCTCATTTTTTTCCATTCCCTTGGACTCCTTACAACCCTCAGCTCCTATATAAATAAACTTTGTTTCTACTTTTTTGGTATTTTCTTATTAATTTTCTGTCTGATTCCATCTCTCTATTATTGAAAGGGGGAAATTGAAATCCCCTCTTAATATTCTACTGTT
>PVIR01007287.1:17123-61760 GCA_004026965.1 Petromus typicus
TTTTTTTTTTTTTTTTTTTTTTTTGTAGTACTGAGGATTGAATTTGGTCCCTTGTGATTCCAAGGTAGGTGCAGTACCACTTGAGCTAAATCCTCCTACCCCCTACTTGCTTTTAGTTACCATTTGCATGGAATACCTTCTTCTGTTCCTTTATTTGTAGTCTATATGTGTCCTCAATACTAAAGTGAGTTTGTTGTAGGCAGATATTGCTAGATTTTTTTTATGCTATCAGGGATAGAACTCAGGACCTTATTATGATTGCAATGTAAACACTGCACCACTGAGCTAAATCCCTGGACCCTGCTGGATTTTAAAAATCCATTCAGTCACTCTATGTCTATTGACAAGAATTTCATCCATTATGCCCAAAGTCATTATTAATAGTAAGGCCTTACTATCACCGCTTTGTTAATTATTTTCTGGTTGTTATACAGACATTTTTCTTCTTTGCTTCCTATTTGTACTTGTGTGTGTGTGTGTGTGTGTGTGTGTGTGTGTGTTTTCCTGGAAACTTGAGTTTATTGATACATTTTAGGAATACATTATGATTACATTCCTCATTGGCAATTTGTACCTGTACATAATATGCCTTAATTCTTATTTTTTCTCATTGTTTTGTCCTCTCTTCAACCCCCCACCTCCCCACATATATAAGCTTTATTTCTTTTTTTTCTTTTATACTATCAAAGTTTTTCTTTCTCTTCTTTGCTCTCTAGCGTGAGAAATGGAAGGTGTAAATGAGGGCTGAGGGTCTCACAAATATATCATGGTACTTGAGCTTCAGGATGCAGGTTCACTCTTTGTGGCAGGATTTGATGTAGACTGCCCACAGCGCGGGTGCATGACTCTGAGGTGCCCAAGCAGCTCAGGCCCTGGAACTCAGATAAGAACTGCTGACACTGACACTGGAGGGCTGGACACAGTACTGGTCTCCCCCCAGGGAAGGAGTACTCTGGAGAGTGGTACACAGGAAGTAGGTTATACTTGTCATTTCAAAAATCAGAGTCAATGGGGCATAGTGATAATTCAGGTCCCAGGGGATGGTGAAGCATATAGTCTAGACTCTAAGGACTCTAAGGACTCTAAGGACTCAGAAATGATGTTGTCACTTGAGCTTTGAGGGGTGACAGGAAACAAAACAGCAATGATTCAATGATGCCACTCCCTGGGGAGAGGCTGTCTTATAGTAGCTTAGATTCCAAGAGACTAGTCATTTCAGGGAAGTTATCGCGATTGTAGAGTGAGATGTCTCATCTCAGCCAGTGTTATTTTTCTCTGGGGATGGGGAATACAGTGGCAGCCTGGGATGCTTGGCAGCTCAGCTCAACCGTGGCACTGATTTCTTAGGATCCCGTGTGCTGTTTCAGCTCAGTCTCAGGAGGTTGCTCTGGGTGGTCAAGGCACCATTTCCCTGAGATGTAGAGCTCCAGTTTGGCTTAGGCACAAGGGAGTGTGATGGCTTTAGGTGTCCAAGGTGCTGTTTGAAGAAGGCAATTGCTGCTTCAACTGAGGCACTAAAGGGTGGGCAGGGTGAGTATTCAAAGCTGTCTGAACATTAATTTAACTAATTACAGCCCTTCAAAAGAAATCTACTAGATTATGTTCCTAATACAAGGAATTCTCACAGTTTAAGGGCTTCCCCTACATTTACTCACACTTCTTTCACTAGATGTCCTGTATGATTACCAAGAATCAATTCTGTCATTCTGAAATTCACTGATGTTATTGAACTTTTATGCAATAACTTAAATGGCATATGAACTAATAAAATATAAATATGAAAATAATGAGAATTAGTTTTTATGAAAACTAAGTCAATGTTTTGGAAAGACTTGAGGAAGATAAGTCATTTAAAAAAATAACACATATTAAACATATGCTACACAACCACAAAATTCATAAAGAAATCTTAAAACTCAAAAATAAAAACTTAGTCCAGCTAAAAAATAGGCAAGAGATGTGAAGAGATGTTTCACTGAAGAGGTTGTATGCATGGTACATTAATGTATGAAAAGATAATCAACATCACTAGCCATTAGGCTGCTTAAAATTAGGAAAAGATTATTTTCTAAGCTTGCTTCAGCATCTTTGCTAAGTTCTTACTCCACTTTCAAGAAATAAAATCTATAACTCGTGTAACATGAGTACAGCTGATGTAAAATAAAATGAGAACAAAGGCCAATCAGCAGAACCACAAAGAAAAAGGATTAATTTAAACTATTGATGATGTATATGTTTTAACTTAAAAATTTAATTTATTAATGTATCATGTCTATTATTGTCTGCTTTACTGACTTTTCTTGTTAACTATATCAAATGAGAGAATTTCTACAGTACCAAATATCTTTTCAAATTTTTTGCCTTAACATCTAAGAGTTTCAATAATTTTGTACATTTGTATTTTTTTCAATAAAACCTGACATTTTATACAGTTGCTGCCCAGAGCCTTAGAATTTCATCTCCCTAGAACACATAGGAATATTAATGGTGTATTAGTCATCTCATCATATCGTTTCAAGCTTTGGGAGGACTAATATGATTTGCAAATAGAAAAGAATACTTGAGAAGCGTGTCCATGGGAACAGTGAGGTGATTATGCATATCGTCTTCTTTCTCTTTTGTTCCCTTTACACTTTTGGTTGTTGTTCAGAGCAAATATCCTGAAATTTGCTTCAAAATGTGACCTTCTCTTTCAGCATCATTTGGCGTCTTTACTTTTGCCTTCTGTGGCATATTTGATTTTATAACTTAAAATACATAGAAATACAAAACATAACATAACAAACACCCATACAAACCACTCAGAGTTCTCAGTTATTGACATTTAATCACCTTTACTGCAACTCTGGGATTTTAAAAAGTGATATAAAAGTAATTACAATCCTCCCTCACCACCTCCACCCACAGTTTTGCTTTTTGTGATTTCATTACCTGTGCTCAACCGAAGTATGAAAAGATTAAAAGGAAAATTGTAGAAATAAACAGTTCATCAGTTCTAAATGACACAGTGTTCTGTGTAGTGTGATGAAATCTGGCATCATCCTTCTCCTGCTGGCCTGTGGTGTGAATCATCCATTTGTTCAACACGTCCACGTCCACACTGTATAGATTACTTGACCCTTATCTCAGTTTTTAGATTGCACTATCTATCACAGAACTGCAAAACTTGTGTTCAAGTGACCCTTATTTTATTTAAGAATGGCCCCAAGGTACGAGAGTTGTGATGTAAAGGTGGATTCAAGGCTCAAATCACCAAAGAACAGATTAACTCTGCTACAATATGGCAGTACTATAGGGTACACAGAAAGAAACTTAGCATATAGGATTTCCATGGCTTCAGGCATACACTGGGTGTGTTGGAATGTACTTCTTATGTATTCTCCTAATATACTCAAGGGGGACTACTGTAAACAATTAAATCTAAGAACTCTTGGTCTCAGCAGTTTCTTATTCTATCTCCACCCCAAAGCAAACACTATTCTGAGTTTAGTGTTCATTTTTTAACACTATTTACACACACTTATTTTTTCTAGAGGCATAAACTATTTCACTGTATACTTTTAACTCTGCAGAAACTGTTTCAGACTACAGTATGTATATGTAAATTGTTGTATAATGTATATATGATCATATATTGAACAACTTGTTTTTCCACTTAAAATTTTTTTTAAAGGATTTTTGAGACAGGGTCTCACTTTGTAGTTCAGGCTGGCCCTGAGCTCAGCCTCCAACTCACATCACAGCAATCCTTCTGCCTCTGCCTCCCGAGTGCTGGGATTACAGGCATGAGCCACCACGCCCGGCACTGTGGTATGTGGTACTGGTTGCTGGTGGGTGTGAGTCTCCACGCCCATTATGGTATGTGGTTACCGGGGAATCTAACCCGGGCCCTTGTTCTTGCAAGACAAGCGCTGGAACCACTGAGCTAATTCCCCGGCCCTCCACTTAAATGTTGATAATACATAGATTCAGATTATTTCTTGTAACTGCTATATGATATTTCATTGTAGATCTATACCACATTTTATTTATTCATTTATTGAAGGGAGTACATATGTTGATTAATTTTATATTATTATAATCCTGAAATGAACATATTACTATATCTCCTTGTTCACATGTTAGAGAGCTACTTAGAGAAAATCCCTGGGGGGTGTTACTGAGTAATATAGTTTATATTAATAAATACTGCCAAATGGCACTTTAAAGTGGTTCTCATTTTACGATTTCACCAGAAATATAGGAGAACTTCTGTTTTTTCACATATCCTGTATTAGAAGATTTAAATTTTTGCCACTGTGATGTAAAATAAGTCATCATTTTAATATAGATTGTCTTGTATTTTATGAGTTAGAGTAGTCATTTGGTTTTCCCTTTCTGTAGTACTCTTTTAATTTATTTTTGTTTTTTTCTGTTGAGTTTTGCTTGGCTTTTTATTGTTATACTCTGAGCACTGTTTATAAATTCTGCTATACCTGTTTTTTGTTTGTTTCTCTGCTGAAAATATATTTTCTAGAATGCCCACCTATCTTATGAATCTGTGGTGCTCTTATTGGATAACAGTCAATTCTAATAAAGTCAAAATAATTTTCCTCTTAGGATTTGGACTTTTTATAGTTTAGTTAAGAAAATCTTTCCTATCCCAATGTCATATTCTTATGTATTTTCCTCAAATAAGTTTAAAAATTTGCTTTTCACATTTAGAGGGTTAGCCCACCTACAGTTTGTGTTTGTATAGGACACAAGGTTGAGACATAACATTTGTTTTTTCCATGTAAAAACAGGTAGTTCTGAGAGAGGAGATGAAGTAGGTGTGGCCTGTTACATCATCCGAGGGCTTGTGCCCAGAATGGTTCCCCAAACCCTGCACACGCGTTTCTCACAAGAGCCCCAGCAGGTTTTTGATAGAATGATGGCCTGGATCCCACATCAGCTTGAGGAGTGATTGACACAAAAAGGACAGTTCACATTGAGCTTTTGCCACTCTGTTTTCTCTTGTACGGTGGCCCACCCTCATGCTGTAGGGTATACTTTTCGTACTTTTACTTGACCAAAATTTGCTTCAGTCTCTTCTTTTCTTTCCTAAATTTAATAAAACTTTGCTACCATTTGTGCTTATCTTGACAAATTCTTTGCTCAAGATAGAAAGTGATGAGGAAGACAAAATTTAAAAACAAATCCTAAACCTGAAGTATTAGATAAAACCTTAAAGGTAATAACTGATACTCTCTGTCACTTCATCCTTAAAACTCTGCTGGTACAGATAATGATTTTCCCACACCTTGATTTGTTTGTTTTGAAACAGGGCCTGGCTATATAGTTCAGGCTGGCCTTGAACTCAGGGTGTTCCTCCTGCCTCAGCCTCCCATTGCTCACATTACAAGTGTGTGCCTCCACGCCTAACCAATATTTATTGGTAGATTTTATTTTATATTTTGTTTTTTTGAGACAAGGCCTGACTTTGTAGTTTAAACTAGCCTTGAACTAGCTGGGTAGCCCAGGCTGGCCTCAAACTTGCAATGACTCCAAGTGCTGAGATTATAGGTGTACACCACCATGACTAGCCCACATCCTGTTTTTATGACAGCCTGTTTTTCTTCACCTGACCAAAGACATACAAATGTGCTAAGTTGCAAATTATCACTGCTTGAATAATTGCCTTTATTCTGCTTCTGTCACTTCACTTATACAATAATATACAAGGAATCTCTTCTACAATAATATTCTTCTACAATAATATACAAGGAATCACATAGTCCCTGCTCAGGGCTCAGACTTTGGAGTCACATTCTCCTTCTAAATCCACCAGCAGATTAAACCTTGATTAACTTCTACCTCTTCAAATGCCCCTGGGTACTTTTGTGTGCTTTTCCTGTCATTATAAAAGAACCTATAAAATCACCTGCAGGAGACTCCAGCACCCCAAAATTTGGTAACATATTTGGTTTAGTCAGCCGGGAGAGCAGATATATTGTTTTTGTTTTTTTCCCTCTCTATCCCTTAGGCTGGGAAAGCCAGGAGACTTATCACAGTACCAGGAACTGTTTCCTGTACCTCCCAGCACGTGTGGGGGTGGGGTGGGGGTGAGGACGGCACAAGGCCTCTAATTTCTTCTAGCCATAGATGAGGCCATCAGGCTTGCTTTGAGTTTATCTTCCATTTTATTTCTTTTTCTTATTTGTGGTCACTCTACAAGTATGAGTATGAGTTAAATAGCCAGAGAACCTGCTATTATGTCTTTTGGCCTCATGTTTCTGTTTTCTGTGATAGTTTGCTACTCTTGTGGGAAATACGCTTGGTCTCTGCCTACCTAAGTTTACTCTTTTTGAGCTAAGAGTCTCATCAGTATTTCTCCCCTAAATGTGTTTCTTTCTCAAAGCACTGTCCCCTCAGGGTCATCATCAAATCTTGTCCTATGGCGGATGGCTTGTTTTGGACCAGCCTCTTGGGTTCCGCAATATTCATTTACAATTTTTTTTAACTGGCCTTATGGTCATTGGAAAATCTCAACCTTGTAGACAGGAGCTCAGCCTTTGTACAAGGAACATGCTGGGATCTCAAGAAACATGTGGGTTTCTTTTATTTTTGATTGGGTTAGATCCTTTGTTTCTCCTAACTAAATTCAGGTTACTTACACATATGCTTGATTGCATGAGCAGAATGAAAGAATAGCGAATAAAGCTTAACTCAAGTGACTTTGAATATACAAACATGGAGTGATTCTTGTTCTTAAAACTTTTTAGTTTCTTTAAAAAGCGGTTTCTGTACTGAGGATTTAGCTCAGTGGCTCCAGCGCCTGTCTTGCAAGCACAAGGGCCCCCAGATTCAATCCGCCCCCCAACCACATACAATACTGTGCGTGGAGACTCACGCCCAGCAGCAATCAGCACCACATACCACAGTGCTGGGCATGGTGGCTCACGCCTGTAATCCCAGCACTCGGGAGGCAGAGGCAGGAGGACTGCTGTGATATGAGTTGGAGGCTGAGCTCAGGGCCAGCCTGAATCACAAAGCGAGACCCTGTCTCAAAAAAAAAAAAAAAAAGTTCCTGTCTCTATAGCCTTAAAGTGCCAAATTTTTACTGTGGATTAAATGCAAGAGATATTATTTCTCAAGTGGCTCAACCTGCTTCAGCAGAGCAATGGAAGTGGCTCAATATGGCTGACAGTTTCAGCGTGATGGGGGAGACTCCACCCTGATCTCATGGGAGTTTCAGAGGGGTAGGCAGAGCCATCAAGTGGCTCAACACTCCTCTCTTTCAAGAGTAAGTGGAAATTATTATGGAGAAAAAAAGCCTTCCACAGGGCTTTCTTCTATTCATCTATGAGAGCTGCCAACATCATCCATGCTTTGGATGGAGATGTCTGTCTGGTGAATACTTAAATCTCATAGGGGGTGTTTGTGGACTCATTCAGGTCTCTTCCTGCATGGAATGCCACCTTAAGGACCTTCAGACAAGCCATGGGAAACCTCAGGAACTGTGTGTACACTGCAAATATCACCAACTTCACCACTATATTGTATCCTTGATCAATACAGTATTGGGGAAAGTTTAACCCTGCCAACCTTTTTTTTTTTTTTTTTTTGAGACAGGGTCCTGCTTTGTGGTTCAGGCTGGCCCTGAGCTCAGCCTTCAACTCACATCACAGCAATCCTCCTGCCTCTGCCTCCCGAGTGCTGGGATGACAGGCGTGAACCACCACGCCCGGCACTGTGGTATATGGTACTGGTTGCTGCTGGGCGTGAGTCTCCACTTCCAGTATGGTATGTGGTTACCAGAGATCGAACCCGGGTCCTTGTGCTTACAAGACAGGCAACTGAATCACTGAGCTAAATCCCCGGCCCCAACCCTGCCAATTTAAAAAGCAAGAACTTATTTGCTATTGTGATATGATTTTGATTCAATATGGTACTATTTTTCAGTTAAATCATTTCTGCTTAGAAACATAGAAGGTGGAGAGAAATCTCTTATGTCTGTGATTATCTCAGGACAAACCCAGAAATGATGGCGTGTAGAGCGGCCCCCAGGGAAGAGAGAGACTTTTGATAATCGTGTCCTCAGATCCCTATTTATCTCTCATGAAGATATAGATCTTTTCCGTTCATTTAAGAAAGACAACCCCTCTGGGAAGCCTCCTTGACCTCTTTATAATCCTTGGGTCAGTAAATCAGTTTCATCCTGTTGGTGGAAGTCCGATGTATGTCCGGGGTCACAGAAGGAAATGAGGCACTCAGGGATGAGATCCAGCAGGGAGAACAGCCTCCAAGGACTGAACCACCAGCTGTTTTCCAACAGCTCTGTTATTATGGAGCCAATACAAAGTAGCAATGCATAGGGGTAAAAACAGAAGAGGTGGGCTGGGCATTTCCTGGGACAGGCCTTGCAGTTCTACCTGATTCCTATCCCAGTGTTTGTTTACTGATCTTGTTTGCAAGATTCAGTAACACAAAACTTAACAAGATGTCTGGGGAACATCCTGTGAACTGGTGATAGGGGAAACTCAGGAGTTCTGCATAAAGAGCTCTGCAGAAGTTCTGCTTAACTGGTTGTCCCAGGAAACTGCTAAATGGCTACATTATCCCGTTCCTGTGACTTAGAAACTCCAGTCCTCTCACTGTGCTTTTCAGACAGGCTTAGGTCCCACTGGCTGCACACAGACAGCTTTAAGGCCCACAGGACACACTCAGAATGGTACTTCTTATTCCTTTTAAACTTGTTACTCCTCTAACTCGAGTAGAGAAAGTAGAGAACTACTCCAAGTAGTTCTGCTTCTGTAGCAGAGGGCAATCAATCCTCTGACTGCATGGAAAGGGGACAGTGAAAACTAAATAAAGAAAAACAGTAGAAACTTGTGTAATTACAGAGCAGGAGGCCAGTATGTCGGTGTGAGAAAAGACAACGACTCTGAGCTAGCCATTATTTTTATTAGGTACACACAATAATTGGAGGGGGTATCAGATGACTTAAAAAGTGGCAGTAATCCTATGTTGAAGAGGATCTTAAACTGATGAGGATCTTTTAAAAAAATTGCTGAGGATCTTATGTTAATAAGGGTGGTAAGGAAAGCATTCTTACAACAGTAGTAGGTGGAACAGGATATCAGGCTAATACAGAAGCTGTCTTTTCCCCAGGTGAAATCTTGTAGCAGACACCTCTGCCCAGTATTGATGGGCTATAGTGGCACAAGCTTCTTTCCCCTCCATAACTGTGCTGTGCAACACTGGAAGAAGTCCAGTGAGTTAAATTCACTTTCAGCCGAGTTCAATCTGGCTCCAGCTAGATTCCTCCCCTCTGAATTAACCCTACGTTCTTCTCATCAGCAAAGTTATGTTTGTACCTTCATTCTACAGCCCTGCCTGCTTGATAACTTGTTATCAGCAGATGTCTCAAGGCCTGCCCAGTTTTCTCCCTTCCCACACTTGTATTGAATAAACACTGGGTATCCTGGGTGTTCTTTATCTCTGCTGAGCAGAGCTGTTTAAATCAGCCCCAAACTCAGTTTTTCTCAACTATTTGTCTGTGTGTTTTTGTTTCCTGCTTTCCTATCTCTTGGAATTCATACCTGCTTTCAAGGACCACTGCAGAAGTCTCTGCTAACAATCCTTTTTCCTTTCCCTATAAAACCTTTCTCCTTTTAAAAATTACTACTTGGTTCTCAAAGAACTAGGATATCTTCAAGTGATGTACTCTTGGCCTTGAACACCACAGTATCATGGGACCATTGAGGCCTCAACTAGTGACAGGTAGCAAAATGGAGTTATGTTTCTGCATCCCATAGCTGGCTTGCAGGCAAAATGACATTTGGCCTGAGACAGCTACAGTTATACTTTAGTTATGAAGTGATTTTCCTCCAAAATTATATAAAATGGCTCCTAACACTCCCGAGAGAGGTCCCAGAAGAAGGGACCACTCAGATTCAGGTGCTCTTTTCAGTTGGAAATACCAGCAATGCAAACCATAGCTAGGCTTTTAGACAATCCTGGTATGCTTGCACATGGGTTTCAAACTTTTATCCTCACTTTTGACATGTTGTGGTGAAATAACCAATTCAGCTTGGCCACGTGCTGAATCACAAATGAAGCTAAACAACCCTACAAGAGGCTAAGACATGTGAGTGAGCAATATGCTTTAAGAAGAGATGGAAGCCACTTTGGAGGGGCTCTTCCCTCTTCAACAGAACCGAACTGGGACTCCAATGCTTTTCAGGGATGGAAAATTGTGGTAAATAGGGGAAGGGAACGTAACTAGAACTTTTGCCTTAATTTCTAACCTCCTGTGAGTTGATGGCACGTGGCGAAATAATTAATAATCGTTCCCTTCCCCTGTTTACCACAGAAAATGATGTCAGCTACAATAGCTGTTCTCACTATGGGATAAAAAGGTGCATCAAGAAAGCTGTTAATTATATAAGATGAGCAGGATCATACAAGGTAAAGAGGAAAATCCAGCTGTCTTCCATAGCTGATTAGTAGAAGTCTTTTGTAAATATGAAAACATATATTTCAGAGAGGGAGAAGCTCTGGTAGGACATTATAGAATTATACTTGGTAATGCTTTAAACCCACAAAGTTGACTAAAGGAAAACTCAAAGATAACTAAAGAAAAACTAACTATTTTAAGTGTAAAATGACTGAACCCAGGGCACACAACTGCACCAAGGCACCACTTGGATCCTCCTCTTATTATAGGTAGAAAAGCTAGTTAGACCTATGTCAGGCAGATAGACAGGGCAGGCCTTTGAAAAAACTCACAAGAAGGGAGACTGTTACCAAAGATCAAGGATATCAGCAGAACTCCCGGATAACAGTGACTGATAAGGCCTCATTCTTCTGAATAACTAAGTTGATGGGAGCCAAGATCCAGATCCCCCCTACCCCAGGAATGCAGTAATTACAGATTCCCCGGGGTAAAGGGCCAGGACTTTGGTCCACCTGGGGAAGTCTCTTTTTGATCAGGAGACTTCTCTTGATCAAAAAGACCCTACACAACTTGATTTTTCATTGGACCCCATTTAATCAAGATTGCTTAAATAACTATACTTGTTGTAATTCCATTGGTTTGTCCATTTCTTTTAAATCTTATTGGAAGTCCTCACTTTACCCATTGGTTAACTGCTAACTTGTCCACCTCCTTGAATCTTATTGGAAGCCCCTACCTTAAATCCATCTCACCTTATGGCTTTGTTCCATAAAAGCCCTCTGAAAAATGAGGTGTGTGGGTTACCCACCTTTCTGGGTTCCTCTTCTGCCTCGCAGAAGCTTTCTTTCTCAATAAAGTTTTCCTACTTAAACCTCCATCGTCCATTCCTAAAATTCGTTCTTTGATTTTAGAGAACATGAACTCGTGTTTTAAGTGGGGAGCTAGGCCTTGCTCTCCTGTGTCACTTGCTTTCCTGAGTGTCATGTGGTCAACGTGCCTGACTCATGGCATTGGAGAGTTGATTGTCCCCACTCTCACAGTGGGGCTAGGCCAGCCAATACCTTCATTTTCTGGTATGATGAAGATTAAGGAGTCAAAAGGAACCTGCAAAGCCCCTATCCACAGATATAACCATTTTTAAAAATATATAACCATTTCTTGTGAGGAAACCTGGGTAATATTAGATGTCATGGGTAAACCAATTCAATTACTTATTGATACAGAAGCAGTTCATTCAGGTTTGATTCCTTCTCTGAAAAACTCACTTGTAGATATTTGGCCATAGTTAGGGTTGAGGGGACCTCTAGGGATTCTTACTCCAGCTCTAACATATCACTTTGAAGCCCAAGTATTTAACTATGAGTTTCTAATTGGCCAAAGTAAAAGTCTACTTCTAGGAAGAGATTTACTAGCAAAACTGGGGGACAATTCTCAAATTCAGGCAAAGGCCTAAATGAATTTTATCTCTGTGGACTATACCAGGTGTTCCGGACCTAACTAGCCAATAGGTAAATCCTGCTGCATGATAAAGTGAAATACCTGGCAGGGCAAATTCAACTATGTCATTAGTTATAAAACTAAATGATTCCAGCTCATTTCCTACCACAAGCAAAGCTTACTCAGAAGAGGGATGTATGGGGCCGGGGAGTTAGCTCAGTGGTTCCAGCGCCTGTCTTGCAAGCATTAGGGCCCAGGTTCAATCCCCGGTAACCACATACCATACTGGGTGTGGAGACTCACGCCCAGCAGCAACCAGTACCACAGACCACAGGGCCAGGCATGGTGGCTCACACCTGTAATCCCAGCACTCGGGAGGCAGAAGCAGGAGTATTGCTGTGATGTGAGTTTGAGGCTGAGCTCAGGGCCAGCCTGAACTACAAAGCGAAACCCTGTCTCAAAAAAAAAAAAGAGGGATGTAAAGGCCTCTGGCTTCTCACAGGTTTCTCAACTATGGCCTTTTGTGAACTTGTCAGTCCCCTTGCAATATTCCTGTTCTCCCTGTAGTAAAGCCCTCAGGAGAATATACTTGTACAAGACCTCCACCTCATTAACAAGGATGTAATTCTAATGCACCCTCCAGTGGCAGATCTGTTGGGAACAATCCTGTTTGGGAGAAATAATTGCAGGATCAAAATTGACCAGGCCTTCCTGCCTGTAGACCAACTTTGGATTTAACTCTTGTCTTTCACCTCTGGTAGCAACAGGGACTTGATGGTCCCACATGGTGTGATGCTTCAGGACAGAGATGCACCCAGATCTAATAACTTCTCAGAGACTATTGCTGACATCTGCCCTGCACTGCGGCATCTTCATCTACATAACTTCTCTAGGATTGGTGTCTACCCTACCCTACTGGGTCTTTTAGAATGTATAGAATGAAAGGTGTAGCCAGTTTTGATTAGGAATAATAAAAGATGTGGCCGGCTGGGGTTGGAGGTCCTTGCCGCCCAGAGTAGCATGGATCTGGCCCAAGCTCAGCTTCTCTAAGCCTCATTTCTGCCTAATTATTAACTATTTCACCGTGTGCCATTGAATCACAGGAACCTAGAATTTAATGCAAAAGTTCTAGTTACGTCCCCTTCCTTTGTTTTCCACACAGATCCATATGCATTCTTTCCAAAATTTCACAAGCCATTAAATAGTTCTCAAAGGTGGTTGCTTTGGGGTTTATGAGAATTCTCTATTTCTGTTTGCCTTTGAATGGGAAAATCCCATTTCAAAAGAGAAACCTCAATACACTTGGACAGTTTTCCATAGCAGTTTAGATATTCCCCACCATTTTGCTCTGGCGCAACAGAAAAACTTAAGGAACCGAGAGTTTAAACAGGGAACCATTCCACACTATGTAGATGATATTCTAATTTACAGCCCAACTTGGGAGTTATCCAACCATAATACAGTGAGTCCTCAACTTACAAGAAAGTTCTATTCTGGGAGAATGTTTGTACACCCCAGACTTATGAATGAGTTCTGTTCCAGGACAACATCCAGTGAGTCATTTACAGCTACGTGTTTTCATGGTTTGTTTGTATGTGCGAATGTTTATAACTCCAATATAAGTCAGGGACTTACTGGGCTAACCCAACTATCTACTTTATCATTAAGAAAGGATGTAAAGTCTCCAAGGAAAAGGTTCAGATACCCCTCTAAAAAGTTCACTAGTTGGGATACATTCTTATGCCCAAGGGCAACAGCTTTCTAGGGGCTGGATCCAGGCTATCTATGATCTTGGGCTTCCTGCCACCAAAGAACAGCTTTGTTTCTTCCTGGAAATGGCCAGTTTATGCTGGATCTGGATACCTAATTTTGGGCTAATGGCAAAGCCTTGATATGAGGCTGTCAGAGGCCTTTATTCTGTGCCCCTAGGATGGACAAAAGCTATAGACAAGAAATAAAACTTGCTCTTACTAAGCCTCTAGCCCTGGGAATACTTAACTTAAGTAAATCATTTTTTCTCTGCATATCAGAAAAGAGAAGAATTGCTTCGGGTGACTTGATCCAGAAGCTACTTTACAAAAAACGTTAGGTGGATTGGCTACTGAATAACCAACTTGCCTAAGAGTCACAGCAGCTACAGCTCTGATAACAGAGAAAACTGAAAAACTAACTTTAAGACAGAAACTAGAAGTCCTGACCCTCACTATGTCAGAGCAATTCTTGAGACCAAAGATAATTGAGATGAAAGATTCCAGAGAAACAACTTGCCAAGTATCAGGCCATTGTTTTAGATCCACGTGAGGATTTTATAGAAACTTGCCTTACTCTTAATCCTGCCTCTGATGCCTACAGCCCTAGAAGTCAGTCACTCTTAGGAACAAGTCATCTCCTAACCTATGCAAGCAGGAAGGACATCAATGACCTGACCATCCAAGACCCTGAAGTGTGGTTCACTGATGAAAGTACCTTTACCAAAGAGAACATCAAAAAGCAAGTTATGGAGCTATCAGTTTGAAACAGGTCATCAAGGCCATCTTCCTCCAGGGACCTCTGTTCAAAGGACAGAGCTCATAGCTCTTTTTTTTTTTTTTTTTTTTTTAGACAGGGTCTCGCTTTGTAGTTCAGGCTGGCCCTGAGCTCAGGCTCCAACTCACATCACAGGAATCCTCCTGCCTCTGCCTTCTGAGTACTGGGATTACAGGTTTGAGCCACCACGCCCGGCACTGTGGTATGTGGTACTGGTTGCTGCGGGGGTGAGTCTCCACGCCCAGTATTGTATGTGGTTACTGAGGATCGAACCCAGGCCCTTGTGCTTGCAAGACAGGCGCTGGAACTAAGACAGGCGCTAACTCCCCGGCCCGGGAGCTCATAGCTCTTACTTCGTAAAAGGCAAACAGTTAAATATCTATACAGACTCCAGATATGACTTTCTGATGCTACATGCTCATATAGCAATCTAAAAGATTGCTGATTAATTAAAGCAATCATTTATAAAACATAAGCAGGAGGGCCGGGGATTTAGCTCAGTGGTTCCGGCGCCTGTCTTGCAAGTGCAAGGACCCAGGTTCGATCCCCGGTAACCACATACCATACTGGGCGTGGAGACTCACGCCCAGAAGCAACTAGTACCACATACCACAGTGCCGGGCGTGGTGGCTCACGCCTGTCATCCCAGCACTCGGGAGGCAGAGGCAGGAGGATTGCTGTGATGTGAGTTTGAGGCTGAGCTCAGGGCCAGCCTAAACAACAAAGCGAGACCCTGTCTCAAAAAAAACCTAAAAAAAAAACCAAAAAAACAAAAACCTAAAACATAAGCAGGAAATCCTACTACTCTTAGAAGCAGTCTGTCTTCCCAAGAAGGTCACTGTAACTCACGGCAAGGTATCCTAAAGAGACATGTCTAATGTCTCTTTGGGAAACCAAAAGGCTGATAGAGAGATAAGGAAACTTGACAGTAAAAACAAAAAAGGAACTTGTTAGTGAACAATAAACAAAGCTTATGTATATAGGACCAGGGGTTGCAGGTAGAGCAGGGAAAAGGGGGAAAAATGAGAATCAAAACAAAGAGGGGGGGCCGGGGAGTTAGCTCAGTGGTTCCGGTGCCTGTCTTGCAAGCTCAAGGACCCGGTTCGATTCCCGGTAACCACATACCATACTGGGCATGGAGACTCACGCCCAGCAGCAACCAGTACCACATACCACAGTGCCGGGCGTGGTGGCTCACGCCTGTAATCCCAGCACTTAGGAGGCAGAGGCAAGAAGATTGCTGTGAGTTCCTGAACTACAAAAGTGAGACACTGTCTCAAAAAAAAAAAAATGAGAATCTACTCATGTAATATACTAGTACAAATTCTTTTTTTTTTTTGAGACAGGGTCTCGCTTTGTGGTTCAGGCTGGCCCTGAGCTCAGCCTCAAACTCACATCACAGCAATCCTCCTGCCTCTGCCTCCCGAGTGCTGGGATGACAGGCGTGAGCCACCACGCCTGGCACTGTGGTATGTGGTACTGGTTGCTGCTGGGTGTGAGTCTCCATGCCCAGTATGGTATGTGGTTACCGGGGAATCGAACCCGGGCCCTTGCGCTTGCAAGACAGGCGCCGGAACCACTGAGCTAACTCCCCGGCCCCCACTAGTACAAATTCTTAATGTTAAATGCGATGATTATATATAGCTATAGATATCTATAGATATGGTATCTATAGATATCTATAGATGTATATATATAATGTTCCAATAAAAATTCTTAATGTTGAATGTGATGATTATATATACCTATAGATATCTATAGATATGATATCTATAGATATCTATATCTATACATATATATATATATATATATATATACCTATATATATATAATGTTCCAATAAAAATTTGAATTAAAAGAAAAGATGTTTCATGTACAGGTACAGGTTCTCCATGTTAAATATGATCATATTGTATGTATAAAAATATACTTAGAATATTTTTTTTAAGGTTTTTTTGAGACAGGGTCTCGCTTTGTGGTTCAGGCTGGCCCTGAGCTCAGCCTCCAACTCACATCACAGCAATCCTCCTGCCTCTGCCTCCCGAGTGCTGGGATGACAGGCGTGAGTCACCATGCCCGCACTGTGGTATGTGGTATTTGTTGCCGCTGGCGTAAATCTCCACACCCAGTATTGTGTGTGGTTACCAGGGATTGAACCCAGGTCCTTGCGCTTGCAAGACAGGCGCCGGAACCACTGAGCTATATCCCCGGCCCCCAAAATATACTAATAAAATCAATTTAAAAAACTGTAACCCCACAGGCACTCAAGACCCTAGCCTTATTTCTAGTTTCTAAAACAAGCTATACAAATCCTACACAGAAATGAATTTCCACAGCACTAAAAAGAAAGCTATTCTTGAGAACTCCTGGAAGACCTGAGGTTCCTCTGCAGCAAACAAGACTTCAGTGTTGCTCCATGTTCTTTTTTTCTTTAATTCAGCCAGTGAAGCAAATAATTTAAGGTAGTTGGAGAGCACATACTCCACAGTAGGTAGGGCCTACAGCCCTTTTCAAAAGGAAGTAGCTACATGAAGATGAAGGTCTCTACTCTGTCAGGGGAAAATGAGACAGGAGGTCATTGCATGGCAAAGCTCAACTGCGAAGTAGGTGTGATCTGTAAATTACAAAATCCAAGAACAAATGCACAGAATAGTTTCCAAAGCCCTGTGTGTGGATTTGTTTTTTTTTTTTTTTTTTTTTTGACAATTTGAGCAGGCCTAGGCCTAACATGGCTGTGCCTAAACCCGACATGAGCATGAGTGGGTGACACAAGAAGGATAGTTCACACTGAGTTTTTGCCACTGTTCTCTTTTTTTAAAAATTCAGTTTGTTGTTACATTTTATGTATACATTATGATCACATTCAACATTGAGGGTTTGTACCTGTACATGACACATCTTAATTCTCATTTTTCCCATTCCCTTGCCCTCATTAAACCCCTCCACCCACTTTGTTTCCATATTTTTGTTTTTAACCAAATTTTTTCTTTGCTTTCTCTACTTTCGCATGCCTCCCCCATCCCTTTTTCCTTTGAACATTTTCTTCCTATTTCACAATAGCTATCATACTTTGTGGACCTCTTTACACCTTCAGTTTCTGCTCTTTTTTTGTTTGTTTGTTTTTTTTGTTGTTGTTTTTTTAAGGTAGAGTCTCGCTCTCTAGTCCAGGCTGGTCCTGCACTCAGCCTTGAACTCACAGCAATCCTCCTGCCTCTGCCTCCCAAGTGCTGGGATTACAGGTGTGAGCCACCACGCCCGGCACCTTCAGTTTCTCATACTAGAGAAACTGTTCTGTGCTTTGGAAACTGTTCTATAAAGTATTTGCATATTTGTGTCCTATTTATTTCATTTAAGAGTATAGCCTCAGGACCGAGGATTTAACCCAGTGGTTCCGGCACCCACCTTGCAAGTGCAAGGGCCTGGTTTCGATCCTAGGTACCACATACAACAATGCTGGGTGTGGAGACCCACGCCCACCAGCAATCAGTACTACATACCACAGTGCCGGGCATGGTGGCTCATGCCTGTAATCCCAGCATTTGGGAGGCAGAGGCAGGAGGATTGCTGTGAGTTCAGAAAAGAGTATGGCCTCAAGGTACATCCATTGAGTATAAATCACTCAAATCTATCATTCTTTATCACTGAGTAATACTATTTTATTTTTTAAAAACTAGCATCTTCTATATTCGGTCTCTAATTGATGGACATTTGGGCTATTTCCTAGATTTATTTATCACAAACTGAGCTTTTATAAACATGGGTATGCATAGGTGTCTGTAATATGATGCTTTTGATTCTTTTGTGTATAAACCAGCAGGAAAATAGCAGGATCAAATGGATCCTCTAATACTAGCATTTTGAGGAATCTTCACATTGATTTCCACAATGGTTGCACCTGTTCACATTCCTATCAACACTGGAGAAGGGTTCCTTTCTTTCCACAAACTTGCCAGCAATTAGTGTTGGTTGACTGCTTGATAGGATCCATCTTTCTGGAGTGAGATGGAATCCTTGTTTTCATCTGTATTTTTTGAATGATCCATGATGTTGAACACGTCTTTGTATGTTTCTTTGCTGCCTTTACTTTTTCATCTGAAAAATGTCTGTTTATTTCAGATGCTCATTTTTGAATTGGGTCTTTAACTTGGGGGGGGCTGAGGGGGTTGCTGAATTTTTAAACTTCTTTATATATTCTAGATAGTAGTCCTTTGTCTGAGTTACTACTGGTAAAATTTCTTCCTATATTGTAGATTGTCTTTTGGCTGTGTTGGTGGTTTCTCTTGCTGTGCAGAAGCTTTTTAGGAAGATGAGATCCCAGTTGTTGATTCTTTCTGCTAGTTCCTGTGCCACTAAGGTTTTGTTCACAAAGTCTTTATGTGAAAGTCTCCAAGACTTCTACCTAAACTATTTTCCAACAGGTTTAGTGTTTCTGTTTTAATATTTAGGTCTCTAATCCACTTTGATTTTAGTTTAGTGCATGGTAAAAGATTAATCTAGCTTTAATTTTTTTTTTTTTTTTGAGACAGGTCTCACTTTTGTAGTTCACGCTGGCCCTGAGCTCAGCCTCCAACTCACATCACATCAATCCTCCTGCTTCTGCCTCCTGAGTGCTGGGATTACAGGCCTGAGCCACCACGCCCATCACTGTGGTATGAGGTACTGATTGCTGCTGGTGTGAGTCTCCACACCCAGTATTGTATGTGGTTACCGGGGATCGAACCCAGGCCCTTGCGCTTGCAAGACAGGCGCCGGAACCACTGAGCTAACTCCCCGGCCCTGTTTTTTCAATTTCTGATATCCTCTTTGATATCCCTTTTCAGAGTGTTGTAGTTTTCAGAATAGAGGTCTTTCACCTCCTTGTTAGATTGATGTCTAGATATTTTATTTTTGGATGTTATTTTGAAATAAATTGATTTCCCAATTTCTCTCTTAATGAGTCTGTTGTTCATGTATACAAAGGCTATTGATTTTTGAGTGCTGACCTTGTATCCAGCTACTCTACTGAGTCTGGTGATTAAGTCTAACAATCTTTTGGCTGAGATTTTGGGATCTTCTGTATAGAGTATCTTGTCATCAGCAAATAATGACAGCTAAAATTCTTCCTTTCTTATCTTTATTCCTTTTATTCTTTTTTCTTTTCTAACTGTTGAGGCTAATGTTTCCAGCACCATATTGAACAATAATGGTGATACTGGACATCCTTGTCTTGTTCCTGATATTGCTGTGAAAGATTTCAGTTTTTTACCATTTAGTATGTTGCTGGTTGTTGGTTTTCCATAAATAGCTTTTATTAGGTTGAGATAAAGACCATCTATTCTAATTTTCTGTAGAGTTGTAATCATGAATGAGTGTTGGATTTTGTCAAATGCTTTTTCTGTCTATTGAGATGACCATATGGTTTTTGTCCCTGAGTCTGATAATATAGTGTATTACGTTTATTGATTTACATATATTGAACCATAGTTACATCCCTGGGATGAATCTAACTTGATCAGGGTGCATGATGTTCTTAATTATCTTCTATTCAGTTTGTTATTATCTTATTGAGGATTTTTGTATTTAGAGAGATGATCAATTGTGCACACGTGGTGCCGTTAAAGTACATTTTAGAATTTTGCTTTTAGTATGAAAGTTGATCAAAATAACTTAGTCTGGCATTATCACAATGAATATCTTTGCCATTATTTCTATTTTTTTTAGCTTTTTAAGACAGGGTCTCACTTTGTTGTTCAGGATGATCCTGAACTCCGCTTTGAACTCAGCAACCCTCCTGCCTCTGCCTCCCAAGTACTGGCATTACAGGTATGAACCACCACACCTGGCTGGGTTTTTAATTTTGACAGTCATATTTTTAATTTTTCAAGGTTCAGTTTTTTTCAAGTCTGTTAACCACTTATTGATTTTATTGTATGCTTATCCTTGCAAATATGTCATTTAAATATTTAATACATAGCTATTATGTTTTGGATACTTCTAAGATCTATTGTTTTGAAGATTTACATGGGATTTATTTTTGCCTTGTTTCCATTGATTCTTACTAATACAAAGGACTTGAAGTTTGGTAATCATTATGAGATCATGCTCCATTTAATATCCATAGGGCTGTTTTGAGAAAACTTTCTTTCTAAAAAGTTATTTTTACAAATTCTATGAGTGGAAGCCTTTGTCTCTTAGGGTCTTTTTTTCTTTTTGGTGGTAACAGGGGTTGAACTCAGGCCCTTGTGCTTCCAAGGTAGGTGTGATACTACTTGAGCTAAATCCCTAGCCCTGGGTCATCTTTCTTTCCAAAGTTTGGCTCTGAGTTAGAATTTTAGAGTTGCCTTTCCCACCTATTTATAGTTCTTTATAATCAAGATCTGTAGAAACTGTTACTGGAAGACTCAGGATTCATGGCAACTTGGCCTTTCTCTTTTCCCTGCCACTGTGACTCTACCACAGATGGACTTATGGTTCTGGGCCAGCTCTCTGCCTCTGAGGCTTTTGCCTTTAGTAGATGACTACTGGCTATTTCCACTGCTTCACACATTATTATGACTCAGATTGAGGGTTTCCTGATTTCCCCCTATCCCCAGCCATGTTATTTGGTAGTGATGGTAGTGGTAGGATATCCCTGGACAGCTCCCTTATCTACTGTGATTGATAGTGTTGTATCTAGAGTTATTTCCAAGAAGGGTTCTTTAGAGCTCCTAGCTACTTGTGTTTCTGAAAGAGTAAGTCTATTCATTCTTTTAAAAATGATTTCATACTTATGAGAATTTGTAAAAGTAGTACAAAACTTTCTGAATATATATAATCACAGTTTTCCAAATGCTAACATTTTTTTTTGAGACAGGTTTAAGTTGCCTAGACTGGATTTGAACTTGCTGTCCTCTTGCCTCAGCCTACCAGAATGCTGGCCACCACCATATACATATTTAAGTGCTAATATTTACAGTACAATTCTGAAAAAACAAAAAATTTGATATTGATACAACACAATTAACTAATCAGGGCTTGTTCTTCACTAAGCTTAACTCATCAACAGGGTTTACTCAAAATTTGTTAGTGTGAAGTATAAGACCCATAGTGTGTTTAGTTCTTGTGTATATTAATCTTCTCTATTCTTTGACAGTTCCTTAGAATCTCTTCATATTTCACAACTTTGGTCCTTTTGGAGAGTAATGGCCAGTTGTTTTGTAGAATGTCCTTCAATTTGGACTTCTCTATCATCTCCTCATGTTTGAATCCAAGTTAGACATCTTTGGCAATAATTTCAAAAAAGTGATGTTATAACCCTCTCAGTATCATTATTACAGATTTTAAATTCTCCATATCCCACCTTATTTTAATCATTTGGTTAAGATGAGGTCTACCACATGTCCCTACTAAGTGTTTTTGTTCTTTATATTTTATTAGGATAGTATCTTCTAAAAATACTTTGAGATATTTAATATCTTTTTTTTTTTTTAGGTAGGGTCTTGCTTTATAGCTCAGGCTGGCCTTGAATTCACTATGTAGTTCAAGCCAGCCTTGAACTCACAGCAATCCTCCTGTCTCTGCCTCTGGAGTGCTGGGATTACAGGCATGAGCCACTATGCCTTGCATTGTGGTATATCGCACTGATTGCTGATGTATGTGAATCACCATGCCTGGCACTATTGTATGTGGCTACCAGGGACTGAACCTGAGCCCTTGTGCTTGCAAGACAGGTGCCAGAACCACTGAGCTAAATCCCCAGCCTTAGAATATTTAATATGTTGTTCATCATATGTCCATTGATTTTATCATCTAGTGAAGATCTTTACCTAAAATAAGTATTCCTGTGGTGTTTCTCAGTGATGGTTTCCATTTCCCTCAGTGTGTGTGTGGGTGTGTGTGTGTGTATATTGTAATTCTACTGTAAAGAAGAGCATTTTCGACATTTTATTTGATCATTTATGTCAAAATGAATTCATAGTTATTTAATTTGTTTACTTTTGCTCAAAATATCCCAAATTGTCATTCAAGTTGTGTCTGAGTCTTCTGATATATTTCTATCACTTCTTGAAAACTGTCTTTTTCACATGTCAAATTCATCTCTCATTTTGACCCCATCTTTTCAGTGTTTCTTTTTCTATTGTTTTTTGTTTTGCTGTGGATTGATTACAAGCTTTCTCCATTCCACACTTAAATTTCATTTCAATTTTAGAAATACATTTATGTATTTTCTTTTAGTGACCAACCAAGATAATTTTTTTTTTTTTAGGGTTTTTGAGACAGGGTCTTGCTTTGTGGTTCAGGCTGGCCCTGAGCTCAGCCTCAAACTCACGTCACAGCAATCCTCCTGCCTCTGCCTCCCAAGTGCTGGGATGACAGGCGTGAGCCACCACGCCCGGCACTATGGTATGTGGTACTGGTTGCTGCTGGGCGAGTCTCCACACCCAGTATTGTTATGTGGTTACCCGGTATTGAACCTGGGTCCTTGCGCTTGTAAGACAGGCTCCGGAACCACTGAGCTAAATCCCCGGCCTCCACACAAGATAATTTTAAACATCCTTATTGATATGTAAAATATATCATAATGTTTCTCCATTTAATTGTGTCTGAATCAGTGGCTTTTGGTAACTTTGCTAAATATGAAATCATATCACTATAAATTAATTTTTGATTGACACAGTAGGTTATTTTATGCCTTGCAGGTCTCTATTCTTTGTCACAATTTGATCGGTTTGTTAACTTCCTAAAATAGCCCTAAAATATAGCCCTAAAATATAGGACTTATATTTCTTTTACTTTGATCATTCAGTGAAGGAAACCATGGGGTCTTCCTCAAAAGGAATTATGACAGTTATTTAACAATGCAGCTGCCTAACAATGTGTTATCACCTGTAGCAAATAAGAAGTTAGGCAGAAAATTAATTTAAAAATTAATTTCTAGCAAATGAGGTATCTATAACTCCAACATATTTCTGGGCATCTAGAAAGCTAAGAGCATGCCCAGGCTTGAAAGTGCCCAAGAAACACTTGATAAGGCCATTATCTATCAGTCCTGGTAGGCCCTGAGTACCCACATAAGCAGAAAGTGATAAATTTTAAATTAATGTAGTGTTGCAAGCATATCTTAACATACATGAGTCCTCTTGGCAAATGATGGAATACTTATTTGTAACTGTTAGCCCAGCACTAAGCTAAATAACCACAGATGACAAAGAAAACAGACTTTACATAATTAGTCCCAGAAAGCCATGAGACAAACCAAAATTCACAACAGCAGCAACTATAACAGCAAATCTGGAGATGGTGCATTTTATTTGAGTAATTACATTATTTAAAATTCTCAATTTAAAACAAATTATTTTGATATAATTCTACTTATCCATTCTTGGTACTATTACTTGTGTAATTGAAGTTCTGTTGAGAAAGTTCCTGAATATGCATCTCATTTATTTTTATTGGAAAATGGGAAGAAAATGTTCAAATGAGAAAGGGAACAGGGGAGGAGGAAGAAGAAAAAGAAAGAAGGGACAAGAAAGAAAGAATAGAAGAGAAAAATGGAAATGAAACTTTTGTAAATAAGGAGGGGAAGGGGGGCCAAAGGGAGAGGAGGGGAATGGGAAAAAAGGAGAATCAAGATATAATATGTGCAGGTACAAATTCCCTATGATGAATGTTATCATTATGTATATAAAATATATCAATTAATATTTTGCTTCAAAAAAGTCTTATCTATTTTATCTTCTAGCAAGTTGTGTTTTTTCTTTAGAATATCTCATTTCATTTTTTAATTTTTATATTAGTGGATGTTTGCTTTACAAAATGATTACACTTATTGTGGGGAGTTGGTATGTTTTTGTGTTCATATCTAGGTCTTTAATCCATTGTAATTTTATTTAGTGCATGCTAACAAAAATTTGAGACAAAAGAAATAGAAAACTATAGGCTAAATACAGAAGAAAAGTCATTGTTTTAGTTAATTTTCTCTCATTGCTAAAACAAAATGCCCTACACTGAAATTTAAAGGAGGAAAGGTTTATTTGGCTTGAAATTCATAGAAATTTCAGTTCATAAGTGACTGTCTCCAAGGCAGGGTGACAGTGAGGCAACAGTTCACAGTGACAGAGGACAGTAAGAGCATCACACATTACAGATTCAGACGCCTCTGAAAAAGCAAGTCCCACCTCATCTGCATGAGCCTTTGAGAGACCTCTAAACAAGCCAGAAGAGTCGTCAGTCTGCGCAAGTCCACGCGCTAGACTTGTGAGACAAAGACTTGAAGTCAGCTGTTACATATACACACTCAGGAGACTAAAGACAAACTTATGTATACAATTAAAGGAAAGTATCAGAAAATTGTCTTATCAGTTAGAGGATATCAGTGAAATTATATTTTAAAAAATACAGAAATTGTTGCATCAAATGGTACAATAACAAAAATGAAAATTTCACTAGAGAAGTTCAGTAGCAAAACTGTGCTAACAAAAGGAAAGATTGGTGAACTTGCAGATAGGTCCACTGAGGTCATCCACTCTGAGAACAGAAGGAAAAAGAGTGGAGAAAAATGAAAGAACTTCACTGGCCTATGGAAAACTATGCATACCAAATATGCACAATAGGAATGGGTAACCTAACAGTAGATAAAATAGACTACCTGACATAATTTGCTATGAGATATAAAAAAGAATATTTTATAATGATGAAAGGGCCAATCAGAAAGACATAACAAGTATAAACATATAGGTACCTGACAACAGAGTCTTAAAACATATGTAGCAAAAAATGACAAAGTTGAAGACAGAGATAACTGAGTAATAATAATCAGAATTTTTTTATCTTAATAATCAGAATTTTCAGTTCCCCACTTTCAACAATAGAATTACTAGTCAGAATATGAGGAAATGGGACACTTGAACAGTACCACAAAGTATTCCTGGTACCTGGAGAGTATTCTAGAATAACCATAAAATTCACATACTTTTCAGATGCACAGGGAAAATCCTTCAAGAAAGACCAGGTATTAGGCCATAAAGAAGTATGAATAAATATAAATACTGAAATCATACAATATACATTTTCTGAGCAGACATCAATCTGTCAGAAAACAATAGGAGGGAGTTTGGGATATTCATAAAGATATAGAAATCAATGTAATCATAAATAGCAGAGAAGTAATTGCAAGGGAAATGTACATTTTGAAATTAATGACGATGTAAATTAAGTATATCAAAACACATGAGATATACTGGGGATGGTGGAACACGCCCGTACTTCTAGCACTGTGTGAACTATCCACAAATACAATCAGATAGTTTCACTGGTGAATTCTATCAAATGTTTAAATAATTATTAATACAAACCATTCAAAATATAATAGCGAATGAAATTCTTTACAATAAATTCTACACAGCTAGTATTACATTGATGCCTAGAACTAGACATTGCAAGAAAAGAAAGCCACAAAACAATATTTCATACGAATACAGATGCAAAACTCCTTAACAAAATACTAGCAAATTGGATATGGTAATATATAAACAGTATTATGTACTATGGTCAAAGGGAACTTATAGTTTAACATTTGTAAACTGATAAAATAAACGACAAAGCTCAAGATCATTTCAACAGATACAGAAAAAAATATTTGAGAGAATTCATCATGCCTCCATGTAAAAACTCTCAGTGAACTAGATACAGAAGGAAGATGCTGCCACATAATAAAGGCTGCATATTACAAAGCCATGGCCTTTAGATGTACTGTGTGTCAGGTGATGTCATCTGTGAATAAAGGTCAGTTATTTTCCCTAAAGGTACAGACATGTATGTTGGCACCTGTCTTTTAACCTCTATCTTTCCTGCCCTCTACATTTCTGAGCCTGTAGTGGCCACTATTTTACTCTGTTCTTCTTTGTAGTCATCTTTTTCAGCATATGAGTTAAAATATGTGATATTTGCCATTCTGTGGCTTGTTTCATTTAACACAATATCCTACAGTTTCAACCATGTTGACACTGTTAAAACTAGTAAATGAGGGCCAGGGATTTGGCTCAGTGGTTCCAGTGCCTGTCTTGCAAGCACAAGGGCCAGGGTTCGATCCCCAGTAACCACATACAACTGCCCACCAGCAATCAGTACCACATACCACAGTGCCGGGCGTGGTGGCTCACGCCTGTCATCCCAGCACTCGGGAGGCAGAGGCAGGAGGACTGCTGTGAGTTCAAGGCTAGCCTGGGCTACATAGTGAGTTCAGGGCCAGCCTGAACTACAAAGGGAGACCCTGTTTCAAAACAAAACAAAACAAAACAAAAACTAGTAAATGAATTCAATGAATGTGCTGCAAGATACAGTAACATTTCTATACACTTATATTGAATTATCTAAAGAAATCAAGGAAATTTCCATATATAACAGCCACAAAAATGAAAAGTCCTTATGAATAATTTGACTAGGCAAGTGAATGAACTTTATGTAAAAACTATAAAAATTGATTGAAGAAATTAAAAAAGACACAAAATAAATGGAAAAGTACTCCCTGCTCACAGATCAGAAGTATTAAAATGTCCATACTTCCTAAAGCAATGTACAGATTCAATAAATCTCTGTCAAAATCCCTATGACATTTTTCACATAAATAGAAAAAATATCTAAAGTTTATATGAAAACACATAAGACCCCAAGGAGTCAAAGCAATTCTGAAGATTAATAATAAAGTAGAAGGTATCACACTTCCTGATTTAAAATTTTATTGAAAGGTTATAACAATCAAAATATATATTACTGATATAAAAGCAGATACAAAGATCAGTAGAGTAGAATGAAAAGCCCCAAAACAAATTCAAACATATATGGTCAGTTGATTTTCCCTAAAGGTACACTAGAGACATATGGGGAAAGGATAGTTTCTTTATTAAATAGTACTGAGAAAACTAAACTGCCCTGTAAAACAGTGAAATTGGACTTACACGAAAGTGAACTTAAAAGGGATGCAAGACGCAAGATGAAAGACTTGAAACCATAAAGCCAGAAGAAAAATAGAGAAAAATCTTCTTGTCATTGTTCTTGGCAGTGATTTCCCGGATATCATACCAAAAGTTCAGGCTACAAAAACAAAACATAAATGGAGCCATGTGAAGTTAAAAAGCTTCTGTACAGCAAAGGAAAAACTGAACAGAATGAAAAGGCAAACTACAAATTAGGAAAATAGATTTTCAAATTATATATCAGGTAAGTGTTTAATATATAAAATTCATAAAAACATAAATTCAATAGCAAGAAAATATATAACCTGATTAAAAATGAGTAAAAGGGGGCATCAGTGATTTAGTTCAGTGGTTCTGGCGCCTGCTTTGCAAGTGCAAGGGCCCACAGGTAACCACATACAACAATGCCGGGCATGGAACTCATGCCCACCAGCGCTCAGTACCACGTACCACAGTGCCGGGCGGGCGGGGTGGCTCACACCTGTCATCCCAGCACTCGGGAGGCAGAGGCAGGAGGATTGCTGGGATGTGAGTTTGAGGCTGAGCTCAGGGCTAGCCTGAACCACAAAGCGAGACCCTGTCTCAAAAAAAAAAAAAAGAGTAAAGACATCAGACAAATATTTCCAAAGATTACATAAAATGACAAAATGTCTATAAAAACACAGTCAATACCAGTAATCATTAAGACAATTCAAATAAAAAACAGTATGAGACAGGCCCTCATAGTTGTTAAGATAGTTATTATCAAAAAACTAAAGTTAAAAGTGTTAGTAGAGTGCAAAAAGTAAATGGAAGGAACCCTTGTTTATTGTTACTGAGAATGTAAATTGGTGTAGCTATTATGGAAAATAATACACAGGCTCCTAAAGAGATTTAAAATATAATACTATATTACTCAACAATTTCCTTTCTGATAATATACCCTCTCCCAATGAAACAGTCACTGTACAAAGATATCTGAGTTCTCTGTTCACTGCAGCATTATTTGCAAAAGTCAGAATATAGAAACAACCCGGGTGTTCATCACTGGATGAATGGATAAAGAAGCCATTAATTTAGATTTCAGGAATGAGTGAGATCAAGCAATTGCAAAGTCTTTGTTTGTCTGGAATATTAACAGTGTCTTCCCAGTTCCATCCATGTGGCCACAAATGACAAGACATATATATATATGGTGATATGGTGTGTGTGTGTGTGTGTGTGTGTGTTGTACTGGAGATTGGGGATCTTTATGCTTCCACTGTAGGAGCTTTGCCTCCAAGGTAGGTGTGGTACCATTTGAACTAAATCTTCAGCCCTTACTTCATTCTTTTTTATGGTTATTGTGAATATATACCACAAGTTAATTATCCACTTATCTTCTGATGAACTTTGAGGTTAGCTCCATATTTTGGCTATTGCAAATAACGTTGCATTGAATGTGGGAATGCAGATGTCCCTTTTACACAATGGTTTCATTTCCTTAGGATATATCCTTCACAGTGGTGTTGTTAGTTCTATGGTAGCTCTATTTTTATTTTTCTGGGGAACTTCTATCCTGTTTTCCATAATTGCTGTACTCATTTACATTCCCACTAGCAGTATGGAAGAGTTCACTTACCTCTATGTCCTTGACAGCATTTGTTATTTTTGATCTTTTATATTAGCTATTCTATGCCTTTTCTGTTCATTGGCTGAGATCCTGTTGTCTAGGGCTGAAATTCTGTCTTCTGCCATATTCATTCTATTGTGCAAACTTTCACTTTCTTTCTTGATTTCCTGGACCTCTACTTGTAGCTGTTTAAAAGGTTCCATTGCTTTTGCTATCTCGGATTCTATCAACTTTCTAATTTCCTCTTTAGCTTTATTAATCATAGTGTTAACTGTGTCCAGTATCTCTGTTTTCATCTCAGAGATCAGTTCTGATTTCCATTTTACTAGATCTGCTTTGGTTACCATTTCAGAGAATCCTGGTGATTGAACTTCATACTTCTCCATTTCCCTTCCCCTTAGGTTACCTTAGGGTGAGGATCTTTGCATCTGAAACTTTGAATGTTTCCTCGTCTCTGAGTTTTGTCCTTGCTGCTGTTGTTTTTGGCTTTATATCTGCCCTGTTCTCTGGCGATGTTTGTTGCAAGTCTCTCTCTTCCTAATATTTAGGGCCCTTAAGATATCAGTGTTTCCTGGGTTGTTCTTCTTCAATCTGTAATGGGACTTAAACAACCCTAGTTTTGGCACACCATGTAAGGCACTCAAACAGCATGGTCCAATCACCTTGACTGAAAAGCACTGGGTAGTGGAAGCCTATATGTCCCAGCCCCAGATGCCGGTGTCTATTTTGCGTCTCTTGAGGTTCCCATGGACTCAATGGTGCCCAATTTACCTAGAGAGTCCCTGGTCATCCTCAGTGCGGTTGGTGTGGAGGCAGGCCAGCCTGCCTGTGCCTCCGAGTCTAAAGGTGCTGTGTGAAGTTCTGGCGGACTCTGCTGCATACCCGTCACCTGGAATGTCCCTGGGCATGTTCAGTGTGGTCAGCCTGGAGGCAGGCAGGCCCCAACCCTGTGTGCATGTGTCTAATGGCCCAGCCTGAGGTTCCAGCAGATTCCTCTGCACACCTTTTACACAAAGTGTCCTGGGCATGCTCAGTGCTGTTGGCGTGGAGGCAAGCAGGCTCCAGCCCTGTGCGCCCACGTCTACTGGTGCTGCCTGAGGTATAGTTTCTATAAGTATAGCTTTCAATTGCATTTCCTTAATGAGTGGTGATGTTGGACATTTTTATATATTCTTGTGGGCCATTTGTATATCTTCATTTGAGAAAAGTTTATTTTGATCATTTATCTATTTTTAATCTTATTGAGAATTTCTACTGAGTTGTTTGAGTTCCATGTATATTCTGGATGTGAATCTCCCTGTCAAGTGAAATAGTTTATAAGCATTTCCAAATTTATTTTCCCATTCTGGCCTATAAGGTTGCGCATGGAATTTATTTAAGAGAAATAATTATTTTCAGGTATTTTTAGTCTTTAATTTCCCCAGATTCTTCAAATAAAGTAATTTTCTTTGGGAAAAACTTTGAAACTCCTTTACTTATGGATTGATTTTCTACCATCAGGGAGAAAAATTTCTGAGCCATTAGTCTGGGAACTGACCAGGGCAGTACACTCTTGTCTTCTCAGATTGCCTCTCCCAGCCTGAAATCTCTATCTTGTGAGGGAGTCTGGTTGAAGCTGATTGGCTACCTGTGTTCCTGGACTCTTATGCATGAACACATCCTCTGGCATCTGAGGAGGGGCCTAGGTGGAAAAAGAGAGCCATCTACTTTTTAACTCCTCTCTCCAGGAATGTAGTCTCTTCAGTTTAGAGTTAAAAGAGATGAAAAATGCTGGTGCTCGGTCTCTCCAGGTAAGATGGTAATTGTTAATTTGGTGCTTATGAGAGATGGAGCCCATCTTGGCCACACCTGATTTTCTAACAAGATCTTTGACTCAGATGGTAGAAGCGAGATCAACCTAAGTGTTTGAAGCATATATACAGGCAAGACTTCAGTGAGGGAGAAAGAGTGTTCAGCTAAAGAAAACTGGCATTGATCAAGAAAAAGTTGAGGGGGAAGGTCATGAGTTTGATCCCTGGTAACACAGAAAGATGAAAGAAAGAAAGGAAGAAAGGAAGAAAGGAAGAAAGAAAGAAACCTGAAGGGATTATTCAGAGAATAAAGAAAACAAGGAGTGTTATGGATTTACTGGGGTGGTATAATGTCCAGTAAGTGTCCACTGGCCAAGGACATGATTCAAAAAGATGTTTTCTTTTTATGAGACTTGGAGCAGCAGGTGGTCATAGCAAACTTATTTTAGGAATTCCTGTGTTACATTTGTAGCTGGCAACATCATCCCATGTGGACATTCAAGCCTTGTGGTTTGGTTACAGCTTTATGATAGGGCTGAAGGACTTTAGTTGTTGAGGCTGTTACAGCTGCTGAAGAAGCACAAGGACTGGGACAGAATATAAGGGAGAGATAAAGGTAAAAGGAAACACCAGCTCTGACTAGGCAATAGGTCAAGTTAACCCTGTATCATAGTTTTGGCCTAGACATTTTAAGATGATCAACATGTTTACATGCAGAGCTGAGTACAATTTGACCCTAGGGTTAAGATAGGAAAGGGGGAAGACACAAAGACAGAGATACCAAGTCTTTAATACGTTTAATCATTTCCCAGACATCTGTAGGCACAAGTGAAGAGTTAGTGTTTTTCAGCTAAATCGCCCTTCAAGTGTCTGCAAAGTAACCTAGGCAACTGTTATTATAACTTACATGTCAGAGGTATCATCTACAGCAAAGCAAGTGGGAAGTCGGTAATGCACTATGCAGCCATGTGACATCCAAAATTAGTGATTAAATCTATTCAGTACAAGTGAAGCTATAGGGCTTATTTAGGTTTTCCCCCCTCAGTATGAATTCCTTGATGCTTGTGTAAACATTCTGCTTCTGTTGTTTTATTAATTTCATGATGGGTTTGTTGAAAAGAGTACAAGGGTAGAGAAGCAACATGCCAGGCTCCCAGGGTTTTTGGCTATTCCACCCAGAGATTATTTATTTGTTCCAGCCTGTCTCACCATGTTGATCCCTGCCTGTCTTCACCTGGGGTGAAGCTTCCTTTAAGCTGAGTTGGGCAGAGGGGGACAGGGTTTGGGCAGTAGCTCAAAATCCACAGACTCTCATTGTCCTTATCAAGTCTTAGTAGATCTTGTTGAACAAGAGCTTAATACAATTAAAGACAACGATTATTTAGAGATCTATATGTTCATTTGTTCTTTGAAATCAGTTCTTGTATAGTCCAGGCTGGCCTTGAATTCATCATTCTCCTGCCTCCGCCTCTGTGGTACCAGGATCACAGCCTCTGGTATGTCAACAGACCTAGTTCATTTCTAAAGAAGTTTTCCACATTTTCTTTTTTGTGTGTTCATTTTTATTAGTATATATTTGTACTACATGATGTTCACATTCCCCATGGGGACTTGGTACATGTACGTAACATGTCTTAATTCCGTTTGCTCATCCTTTTCCCTTTCTTTTGCTTTCTGTCCATCTCTTGGCTACTTTCCTTTTGTGGGTACATGTTTGTAATACATAATGTTTATGTTGCTTGTGTGAAGTTGGTACTTAGGCAGAACACATCTTAATTTTATTTTTCATCCCTGTCCCTCCTCTCCCTCTCTTCTTCCTCCATTTCTTGATTCCATTCTCCTTGAGAAAGATCTGTCTATTTCGCTCTTTGTTTATACTTTGGGCTTATCATAGAAAAGAAACCGTTTATTATTTAAGCTTGTGTGTTTGCTTTATTTTACTTAGCATTAAGGTCTCAACATGCATCTGTTTTCCTATAAATGACTCAAGTTTCTCTTTCTTTATGGCAGGGTAGTACTCCATTGTGTGGAAATACCACATTTTATTTGTCCATGCATCTGTTGATGGACATACAGGTAGCTTCCAAGACTTAGCTATTAAGAATTATAATGCTATAAATGTGGATATTCATTTATCACTACAAAATGATGTCTTTAACTCTTTGGGGAAGATATCTAGAATGAGAATAGCTATTTCAAATAGAATTTTTACTTTCACTTTTTTGAAGCATCTTCATACTGATTTCCAAAGTTATACTAGTTTACAGTCCAAGCAACTATATAGAACCTGCAGCCTCTCTGCACATTTGTTGTTATTTGATTTCTTGATGATGGCCATTCTTTATGGAATAATGTGAAATCTCAAAGTTGTTTTAATTTGCTTTTCTCAAATGGCCAGTGATATTGAGTGATGCTTCATGTAATTACTGCAATTTGTACTTTTCTGAGAAGTGTATATATGACTTTCCCAGTTTTTGATTGGGTCTTTTATTTGGGGAGGTCTATTTTATTTTTGGAGGTTGTTTTTTTTGTTGCTGTTGTTGTTTAGCTATTCCAGATATTAGTTTTCTGTCTGATACTTGGCAAAAACCTTTTTTCCGTTCCGTAGGTTGTCTTTCCACTCTATTGGTTGTTTGTTTGATTGAACAGATGCTTTCTAATTTGTATGGTACTATTTATTGATTCTTAATACTATTTCCTATGCAACTGGGATTCTATTTAAAAAGTTCTTTTCCACATGTACCACTTCAAGACTTTTTACCTATTTTGTTTTCCAACAAGTTGAGCGTTTCTGTCCTAACCTTTAGATCTTTGATTCTTTTTGATTTTAGTTTAGTGCGCAGTGAAAATTACTGGTATAAATTCAGTCTTTTGCATGTGAATTTTCAGTTTTCCCAACACCATTAAAGAGGCTACCTTTCCTCCACTCTACATTTTTGGCTACTTTGTCAGAGATCAAATAGTTGCATGTGGTTATGGTTGTTGCCATACCCTCTGTTTTCTTCCACTGACTCTCATGTCTATTTTCCTGAAATATTATGCTGCATTTTTCACAGTAGCTTTGAAATAAAACTTCCAAGTCTGAGATTATGATGCTTCCCATTTTGCTCTTTTTACCCAATGACTGCTTTTGCTACTCGAGGTCTTTTCTTATTCCATGTGAAATAGGGTTGTTTTCTTTCCTTTCTTTTTTTTTTTTAACCACTGATGTTTCTAATTTTATTAAAGCCAAATTAAATACCCAATATTTTCTTGTAACCTGATGTCAAATCCCACTCCCATAAGGATATCATTAAGTAATGATCCTTTCTGCTCATCCTAAATAGAGCTCCACGTGTGTTCTCATACAGTCATTCACTGCAAATCAGAGATGCTATCAGCAGTAAAACTATTTCTCATGCCTGTACTGGAATAATTTCTGTGATTATTTGATGTTTTTTGTTTAATAAACAGGATACACTTCCTGGAATAAAACTACGTATGTTACAGTTACAATTGCACTAGTTATGCCATAGTTATAGACACAAATTCATATATTAAATTATGCAAAAGTGTAAGGGAACATATTTTATTGGAATGAATACTTTTAAATCTGTAATTTCTTCAAATGTTTCTGTGCTCTAAGAAATTATCATTCAGAAACATGTTGGAGTTTAAGTACAGAATAAGAATGTATTAAATCATGACTGCAGCTACTGGGCCTCTTAAGCCTATATGCCACTCCTCAGCCACCAGAGCTGCCCAGGGCCTGTGCATCACTCTTTAGTCACTGGGGCTGCCTGAGCCTTCATGCCATCAGCAGCCAGGGCCACCTGCCTGCCCACCATCTACAGTGGGGTCAACTGCAAGAATAATGGCCAGGTGCAGACAATGGCAAAGAGCAGAAGGACCATCTTTGTGAGCTTGGGAAGATGGTGGAGTAGTGAGCAACAGAGAAAGAGCCACTCAAGTTTTGTGGCTGAGAATTGAAGCCCACTGAGAGAGTGAAGATAGCCACTGTAATAAAGATGCAGTGGGCTACTGCAGTTGGTGAGTGATTGGGATCAGCACCTCCTACCCTACCCTAGACTTGTGGGAGAGGGGTGGCTGAAACCTGTAGTAGAACTGTGCAGAAGTCAGGGAGCTCAATTCAGGCCTCAAAACTAGAAACTAGCCTGAATATCAGTGGACTACTGCTGGCTCATTGAGAATAAGTGATTCTGAATGCTGCTGCCCCCACACTGTCTACTGGTGACTATAGAGACATGCCTTGAAGTAGACTTCTTTTTGCTTTTTCTTCTGTGTCTCTTTTTCTACTCATTTCTTCCTCTTCTTCAGTTCTTCCCCTCCTTTTCCTGTTTTTCCCATTTTGCTTTTTCTTTCTTTCTTTCTTTTAGGATTTTTTTTTTTTTGAAGGGTGAACGTTTACTTTTTGGGAGCAAATCAGGAATCAAGCTCAAGTTTGCTCCTAGTGCAAAGGGATGGGAAGTAAAAAAACGTTAAAACAACCACCCCCGCCCCTCCTGCGCCCGCCCGGTCCTCTTCAGCCGATCTAGGCACACCGAAGAAAAGAAAAAATCTCTCTTTTAGGATTTTTGTTTGTTTGTTTGTTTGTTTGTTTGAGACAGGATCACACTTTGTAGGTTAGGCTGGTCCTGAACTGCTGGTCTTGAACTCAGCAGTCCTCTTGCCTCTGCCTCCCAAGAGCTGAGATTACGGACATGAGCCACCAAACCCAGCATTGTGGTTTGTGGTACTGATTGCTGGTGGGCGAGAGTCACCACACCTGGTATTGTTGTATGTGGTTACTGGGGATTGAACCCTGGACCTTGCACTTGCAAGGCAGGTGCAAGTGCTAAAACAACTGAGCTAAATCCCTGGTCCCATTTTATTGTTTCTTGATTGTTCTTCCATTTATAAAAGTATGGATAAAGTTTCTAGTTCCCCTGTTTCCATTAGTTTGTTCTTTTTTTTCAAACAAGGTCTCACTTTTGTAGTTGAGGCTGACCCTGAGCTCAGCCTTGAACTCACAGCAATCCTCCTGCCTCTGCCTCCCTAGTACTGGGATTACAGACCTGATCTGCCACACCCGGCACTGTGGTATGTAGTTCTGATTGCTGGTGGGTGTGAGTCTCCTTGCCCAGCATTGTTGTATGTGGTTACTGGGGATCAAACCCGGGCCCTTGCACTTACAAGGCAGGTGCCAGAATCACTGAGCTAAATCCCCGGCCTTGTTTTTGCTTTTGTTCCTTCTTTCTCTTTTCCCTTCCTGTTTTCACCAGTTTTCCACAGTAAACATCATCTTCTTGCATCCTGGAGTACTACTGCTCACCTTTCTGTTTCCTTCTATTTCTGTACCTGCTCTCCAATTATTTCTAAGTCTCCTTCCTGGAAGGTAAATCAGCTCTACTGAAGAGCTTATTTACTGGAAACATAGTTCTGGTTGGCCCAGATTTTGGTATATAATCTCAAGTCTAGTTCATGGGTTAAATAGTTACCACAATATGTCACTTTTTAAGCTGTGTTTGATGTTATTGTTGATGCTGACTGTATTACTTTGGCCAAGGTGATACGATTATTTTAGTGAGTTGTTCTTTCTGGTATACCAAGATTAAGATTTCCTGAGGTTCATTATGGACTCAAAACCCCAAAACCACTATACCTGGAAGAGACATCTGAGAAGTAATTATTCCCTTCCCAGATTCTAATTCCTGACAATAAAGATACTCATAATAAACAAAATACAAGCACCAAGCCAGGAAGTAAGCCAAAAACATTAACAACAACAAAATAAAAATGAGAAGCACCTAAGCAAGACACAAATCCAGCCTTCCAGATCACTAGAGGGAAATTTAGGGAGCAAAAGGATGGAACAGTCTGAAAGACAGCCTCCAGGACTCCACAACTGGTAACAAAGGAGGTAACAAGACAGAATCTGGAAAAAATGAAGTCAGAAATAGTTTCGTAGATAACAATGCAGATGGTGATCATAATGAAAGACATGATTAACAACTCTAGAGCAATTAGAGATTTTTAAAAAGGAGCTGAGGAAAATGAATGCCCAACATAGGAAATAATTAGAAAACATAAAATACATACAAGCAGATACACAAGAAATTAAAAATTCCATTGAAAGTTTTCACAGAAGAATAAGTGAACACCAGGAAAATATTTCAGATATAGAAAACGTGAGAGTAATTAGCAAACACAAAACAAAGATTTCTTAAAAATACCAAAGGAGAAATCAATCCAACAGTTACTAGATATTACAAAACAAAATAACTTAAAATTGATTAGAGTCAATGAAGCAGAAGGAGAGAGAACAAAATACATAAACTTTTCACAGAAGTAATCACAGAAAATTTCCCAGATAAGGAAAAAGAATTTGACATAAAGAAAAGTGAGGCATATAAAATTCCAATTAGTCATGATTAAAATATATCTACAAATACATTATGCCAATATAATAGTCAAAATTGCAGAAATCCAACACAAGTATTGAAAGCAGTTAGAGAAAAGAAGCAAATCACATACAAAAGAAAGCCCATGAGAATCACATCAGACTTCTCAATACAAACCCTTAAATTAAGGAGATCCTGGAGTGAAATATTCCAATCCCTAGAAGAAAGCAACCTTCAACCCAAATTGATGTATCCTGCAAACTATCTTTCAAAATCAGTGGAGAAATAAGATACTGTCACAGCAAAGAACACCTGAGGAACATCATAAACACTAAAACAGTACTCCAAAACATTATTTAAAATATCCTAGGAGAAGACAATGAGGGTTAAAACTTCATGAAGCCCAACAGAATGAATCCATCGGCAAGACAAAAAATTAAATGCAAAAGAGAATGGAAATCCAACAACAGGAAAAGATCATTAGAAGGATAGTCAATACAATTATAGCCATCAATGTCAAGAGTCTCAATTCATCAAGCAAAAGAAATAGACTGTCAGAGGGCCAGGATTTAGCTCAGTTGGTACCATGCCTACCTTAGAAGCACAAGGGCCCAAGTTCTATCCCTGGTATGAAAGAAAGAAAGAAAGAAAGAAAGAAAGAAAGAAAGAAAAGGAAGAAAGAAGAAAGGACAGAAGGAAGAAAGAAAAAGAAATAGACTGCTAGAATGAATCAAGACCCAAGATTCAACAATATGCTGCACACAAGAAATACACTTAATTCGAAAAGAAAGTCATAGATTGAAGTCAAAGAATGAAAAACAATACTCAGTGCTACAGGAAAATGAAAAAAAAAATCAAAAGTTGCTCTCCTATTTGCAGACAAAGTAGACTTCAAACCAAGGCTAATTAAGACAAAGAAGGTGACTACATCCTTGTAAAGGGAACAGTACAAGAGGAAGAGATGACAGTCACAAATGTATATGCATTAAATACTAGTGCACCCAAATATATAGAAACAAATATTGACAGACATGAAAAATCTAGTAAGCATTAATACAATAGTAGTAGAGGACCCTGACATCCCATATATCACAAGTAGATGGAACAACTAGACAAAAAACAACATAATATGAGAATTCAGACTCTTGAACAAAAGGACTAATAGATGTTTATTTACAGAGTTTTCCACCACACACAATCACAATACACATTATTCTCAGCTGCATACAGGTTATTCTCCAAAATAAACCACATAATTAGCTCATAGAACATGTCTAAGTAAATGTATACTGTCACACCATAGTGCCTTGAAATTGGAGATCAATAGCGAAAGAAATTATCAGAACTTCATAAACACATAAAAAAATGAATAACGCTATCCTGAATAAGCAATGAGTCACAGAAGAAACTAAAGAAGAAACAAGTCAATTTCTGAAAATGACATTGCCAATACAACATATTTGAATTTGTGGAATACAGTGAAGCAGTCCTATAAAGAAATTCATAGCAGTGAACACCCACATGAGGAAAACAGAGTGAGCTCAAATAAACAACCTAATGCTGAACCTCAAGCTCCTAGAATAAGAGGAGCAAGACAAATCCAAAGCTCACACAAGGGAGAAAACTATAAAGATCAGAGCAGAAATCAATGCAATGGAGACTAATGATACAAAAAAAAAAATCAGTGAAGCAAAGAGTTGTTCCTTCAAAAAAATTAACAAAATGTACAAATCCTAGAGCTGTCCTTATCCAAAAAAGAAAATTAAAATGCCCAAATCTATGAAATTAGGAGCACAAAGGGTGAAATTACAACAGATCTAGGAGAAAACAAGAGGATCACCAATACCTACTTTGAAAATCTGTACTCAATAAGATGGAAAACACAAAAATAAACAAATTCCTAGATATATATGAATTACCAAAGAAGATGAACGAATAAAGAAGATATAAAAATACTGATCAATATCATATCAATCAATGAAATCAAAAACAAAATGAAAAACTTACCAACAACAAAAAGCTCAAATCCTGATGGCTTCACTACTGAATTCTATAAGACATTTAGAGAAGAGCTATTGCCACTACTATTCAAATTTCTCAGTGAAATTGAAGGGGAAAAAATACTACCAAATTCATTTTAGGAAGCAGGCATTATCTTGATACTAAAGCAGAAAAATATACAGTCTAAAAGAGAACTACAGGCCAATCTTCCTAATGAACATAGATGCAAAAATCTTCAATAAGATACTGGCAAAAGGAATGCAGAAGATAATCAAGATCACATACCCTGACCAAGTAGGATTCATGCTAAAATGTAGGGATAGTTCAACACACACAAATCAATAGAAGTAATACACTACATTAACAAAGCCAAGGAAAAACACCATATGATCACCTCACCAGATTCAGAAAAAGTGTTCAACAAAATCCAACGTTGACTCATGATTAAAACTCTACAGAAAATTGGAATAGCTGGTCTTTATCTGAACCTGATAAAGGTGATCTATGAAATATCAAGACCCAAGATAATATGATTTACTCAAAATCTGAAATCTTTCACATTAAAATAAAAAACTCAAGGATATCCACTATCACCAGTCTTGTTGAACATATTTCTAGAACATTACTCACAACAATTAGACAAGAGAAAGAAACATAGGGAATAAAGATAGGAAATAAAGAGGTTAAATTGTGTTTATTTGCAGTTGACATGGTATTCTGTGTAGAAGACCCCAGAAACTGCACCAAATTATTGCAGAATTAATAATCAAATTCAGTAATCAAACTCTGAAAAGTCAATAGCCTTGTATATACAAAGAACAGAGTCATTGACAGAGGAACAGGAGAAACAACTTCTTCACTATAACATCCAATATATATCTATGGGAATCAATTCTACAAAGGAGGTGAAAGACTCTACTTTGAAAACTACAGCACTCTGAAAAAGGAAATCAAGAAGATATAAGAAAATGGAAAGACATTTCTGGTTCCTGGATAGGAAGAACCAATATTATCAAAATGTACATATTCCCAAAACTACTATATAGATTCAATTCAATTCCAATTGAAATCCCAATAGTATATTTCATGAACTAGAGAAAATAATCCCCAAATTCATCTGGAACCAGAAGAGGCGTAGAATAGCAAAGGCAATTCTAGACAGCAAAGATATGGCAGGGGAATATCACAATCCCCAACTTGAAACTATACTACCAAGGCAGTGTGATTAAAAATAGCATGACAATGGCAAAGAAACAAACCTGAGGATCAATGGAACAGATTAGAAGATGCCAAAATAACTCCAGATATAACTAAGCCACCTCATCTTTGACAAAGGAGCCAAACACACTCAGTAGAGGAAAGATAGCCTTTTAAATAAATGGAACTGGAAAAACTGGGTTTCAGCCTGGCAAAGACTAAAACTTGACCTATGTCTTTCACCATGCACTAAACTGAAATCAAAGTGGACTAGATACCTAAATATTAAAACAGAAACACTAAACTCACTGGAAAATAGGTTAGGTCGAACTCTTGAAGACTTTGGAGTGGGAAGGATTTGATGAACAAAACTTCAGTAACACAGGAGCTAGCACAAAACATGAAGAACTTGGAGTTCATCTTATTCAAAAGCTTCTGCACAGCAAGAGAAACCACAAACAGAGAAAAAAGATAATCTACAATGTGGGTAAAAATTTTTACCAGCTGTTCCAAAGGCAAGGACTACTAGCTAGAATATATAAAGAACTTTAAAAAAAAATCAGATCGCCCAAATTTAAAAACTCAATTTAAAAGTGAACATCTCAAGGATATTTAATCTTTGTTGAATCTGTCTTTCAAATTTTGCACTATTATGGTGGGATCATCCTGGATTTTTACTCCATCTCCCCAAATTCAGCATGCATGCATTGAGTGCTACTGCTGTCAGCTTTTGGTGCATGTTATCTTCGAACTCATCTAGTTTCTTTATCTCTTCTACAGATCTTTTTAGGGTTCTAATACATTTCATTTCCTTTTTTCCCTTTGTGAACTCTTTTTTTTTTTTTTTTTTGAGACGGGGTCTCACTTTGTAGTTCAGGCTGGCCCTGAGCTCAGCCTCCAACTCACATCGCAGCAATCCTCCTGCCTCTGCCTCCCGAGTGCTGGGATTACAGGCGTGAGCCACCACGCCCGGCACTGTGCTATGTGGTACTGATTGCTGCTGGGGTGAGTCTCCACGCCCAGTACTGTCATGTGGCTACCAGGGATTGAACCCGGGACCTTGCGCTTACAAGACAGGCACCAGAACCACTGAGCTAAATCCCTGGCCCCCTTTGTGAACTCTTGATGTCTGTTCAGAGTTGAGAGACTCTGGGGGTCTTTTGTTGCCTTGCTTCCCCATACTCCTATTTGTACCTCTATATCCATGTTATATATGTATAGTTAGAAACATATGCCATATATATTATATATATTCATTCTCTACTTTCCCTCCCTTTTTGAGAAGCCTCATTTTGTCTGAGGTGTGAGGTGTATTAAACTGTGGAGAGTTTGTGGTTTGTATGAAGATATTTGTGAGACATTGCTTCCCTGTGAAGTCTTTTCAGCTTTATATGTTTCCTTCTGTTATTTATTTTAATTGATTTAGTCCCTGTCTCTATGTTTTGCAGAAAGAATTACTTGTGTTTATAACACCATCAACTTTTCATACATGTTTTCTAGGCTTAGCTAGCTATTGACCTTTGGGCTGGTCCCAGGATCCTATCAGCTCTGTTTATTGGGTAGTTAATGCAGTCTTCTCAACCCAGTACATAGTTCTGTGGTAGTTAACTGTAGTAGTGTTCATGATCCCCAGATAATCTGGATATTGGCATACATGGAATGCCAGTTGATCACAGTTAAGTACGTCCCCTTGGCTACATTACTACAATCAACAACAATAGTATCTAGTACAAAGTGGACAATGACAAACTCTAATGATGATCACTGTAGCACCCTTAACGATAAGAACAAGATGTATAGTTATGGGCAATTTTACCTCCTTTCAAAATTGAACAGTATTCAGCCATAGTAAGATATAGTTAACTACCTACAGATTTGTTAGGATAAGTGGTGTGGGTATGGAAGCATGTAGAAAAAAGATAAGTTATGAAAAATTAAACAATGTAATATTGGAAGAAGTAATGGAAAATTACTAATGTTAGATAACAGTAATAGAAAAAAAAAACCCAAGTAGGATAAAAATAAATAACAGAAAATAAGATTAAACTAGAAGAGGAGAAAATAAGATATACTCAAGAAACAGAGTGAGAGAAAGGGAGAGAAGAGAAAGAAGGGAGAACCTATTCAGACAGATAAAAAGTTATATTTTTAAAAGGGAGAACAAAAAGTGGGTAATACAACCCCAAATTCCACCGATAGTAAATGTAATAATTATAATAACAACAACAACCAACAGAGGAGTAAAGAATGAAATGAATAAAGAAGAGTAAAAAAGAAAAGAATTTCTTCATATTTCGATGAGTGTTTTTCTTCCGGAGCTTTCCAATCTGATCCTCTTCACAGTTTGTGGCTTTATGTGGAGATTTCTTGTTTCCCTGAGTTCCCCCTCTGTCAACCCTGTTTGTGACAACTGCCCAACCAGGGGCACCAGCCCTGGACAGGTATGGAGCACTGGATTCTAGGCTGCTGGTATGGATTCCTGCTGGCTGGAGGCCAGCACGGGTACCTGAAGTATCTTCTGCTATCAGTGGGACCACCTCTACAGACTGGGTGGAGGCTTATGTCACTTTGGGGCACCCAGTGCAGACTCAGGTGCCCCAGGACTGCTGTGAGGAGATTCTGGCAGCTCACTGAGGTTGTAGGGCACTGGGTGGGGTGGTGTCACATGGGCATCCGAACCATCAGGAAAAATAGGCAGAACCTTAATTCTTGCTGCTAAACATGCAGAAGACTGGCCTAATGTCCTAGGCAGGAACTGTGCGCAGGACTCCTGCAGAATACAGGCTTGAGGTTCTAATGTGCCCAGGGTGCCAGGAATGGACTCAGCCCAAAACAACGTTAGCTCTGTGTGTCATTTTTATCCCAGTTGGTGTGGGAAAGACTTCAGGCTCCTGATGGCAACTTGAGTGTGCCTAAAGTCCAATACTGATGACTCTGCACACAAGCAACTTTCACTTGTTTATCCTCTTAGAGTGTGAGATTGGTCAGGTGAGGAGCAAGCCTCCTGAGGTGCCTGCACCTCTTCTGTCTGCTGTGTGTGCTGGACAAAGTGCGGCCTCTATAGTGTTTGGAAAAACAGCAATGGGGTATATGGAGGCCCATATACCTACAAAAGTTAATATGCGCCTAAATAGTAACTGGGTGAGCAGATATAAAAATGTAAATTATTTTGAAGTAAATGAAAGTATGACTTTTTGTGAGGCTGTACAAAATCTTAGGCAGTCCACATAAAAATCATCTTGGAACTAATAAAAGAGCATAAGGTCAATATGCAAAAATCGAGTTCTTTCCTGTGTACCACCAAAGAACAATTAGAATTGGAAATCTAAAGATTCTAGTTAAAAGGCAGGTACAAGTTTAACAAAATATATACAACATCTGAATGTGGAAATCTACAAGATGTCAGAGATCTAAAGAATTAGAGTGATATTCCATGGTGAAAGATAAGAAGAGTCAGTATTGTTAACATATCAACTCTTCCCAACTTAATATATAGATAGATTCAACATAATTTCAGTCAACATTCCTTGTAGATGTAGAGAACTATTCTAAAATTTAAATGGAAAAACAAAACACCTTGGATTACTAAAATGATACTGAAGAAAATGAAATCAGTCAGAGGGCACACACTACCTAATTTCAAGAGATACAGTATTGTAAAGTTACAGTAGAGAAGGTTACGTTACAAAAGATTGAAGAGTACAGAATGTATCAATGGCAGAGAATAGAATATATTTTGAGATAGAGGCAAGGACTTGATAGAAATATAGATTTTAAAAAAAGACAAGAATCCAGAGCCATCTCTGAGATAGGAGGAAGACTGGGTTAGACAATTAACAATTTCTTCCAAACTTTAATTTTTCATACAAAATTGTGAGATCTATGATTCTTTGACCTGTCTCATGTATTTTTCTTAACACATGTAGCTTTTTAGGCGTTGGAGTCAAGCTCAAGCCCCCTATTCTGCTTTCCTCTTCTCTAGAGGAAGTGTTGGGGGCTTCACAAATGACAGCAAATAAGCAGGTGTGGCCTTTAGGCTTGGTCCTAAAAGGCTTCAAGTGTTGTGTGTGAAAGATCCACTTACCCTGAAACTCATCCGTTAGTGAAGTATGATACCAAAGTCGAGGAAGAGAAAGTGTGAAAGAGAAAAGGAGAAGATGAAGAGAGACCCGAAAGGAGAGAGAGAGGAGGATGCAGAAGCCAGAATAAGTGATTCTGCTGGCAGAGGGCGGACAGGGGACACGCACCTGTGGCGCCCAGCAGGCTGGGTCAGAGTGCAGCCGGCTCTGCTAGCTACATTCAGCCCGCGGCCTCCGCGAGATCTCGCCCTGATCGGAGACGTAAGAGGGGAGAGAGGCTGTGA